>CM054063.1:339138553-339341716 GCA_028641055.1 Alopecurus myosuroides
GCCCCTGGCCCCGTGGACGAGAGGGGTTGTTTCCACTAGTGTATAGGACCTATGCCTACGGCTTTTTTTTTGGCCGTCGGCATATAACATATATGCCTACAGCCTTTCTGTGCGATCGTCGGCATACCTTTGGCCGTCGGCTTACCTAGCTGCCAGCGTGTCCAGTGTGGGTCCACCAAAAGCTATGCCTACGGCCTTTCTATGTGGCCGTCGGCATACCTTTGGCCACCGGCTTACCTAACTTTTAGGAAAAAGTCAAGACGGCGGGCATGACCGTTCGTAGCTAGAGGTTGAATATTGATAAACTTTTGGTGTGTCTCTGAAGAAATAGGTACTTGTGTATTTAAAAATGATTTTTACAAAAAATCATGAGCAAACTATGAGGCAACTGTAGTTCAAATTTGGCCCGGTTTCACCGGAATCGGCAGAAATTTGTCTATTTCAAAAGAGGTGTATTTTGAGCTACTGAGAGGTAGTAAATTTGTTATTTGTAGATCAAATATGACATAATATATTTAGAATTTTACTTTGTACAATTTTGTAACATATTTTTGGTAGGTGCTTCACAAAAAAAAGTTTTTTGACACTCCGAAAATGGAAATTGGTGTTTTTATTCAATGAAAAATAAAAGTTTCTTCGTGAACATTGTTAGTTGTTCCATTATGCATGCTTGTGTAGAATATGGGCACATTTAAACAAACTATGCCATGAGTGTGGTCATAACATCCGTCATTTGGCCCGAAACCCAAGAATCTTCGGAGGAGATAGCTCATTTCTATGCTCACCTTTTCAACCCAGTTGTCGTATTCCAAGTTTATTATTTTTGGTGGATACTAGGACATATATAATGACACCACGCGAAGTCCTTGCATCATTTCAAGATTTTTTTTAATTTTCTAGAATTTTCTAAGCCGGTTTTAGGAAAAAGTCAAGACGGCGGGCATGACCGTTCGTAGCTAGAGGTTGAATATTGATATAATTTTGGTGTATCTCTTAAGAAATAGGTACTTGTGTATCTAAAAATGACTTTTGCAAAAAATCATGAGCAAACTATGAGGCACCTGTAGTTCAAATTTGGCCCGGTTTCAGCGGAATCGGCAGAAGTTTGTCTATTTCAAAAGAGGTGTATTTTCAGCTATTGAGAGGTAGTAAATTTGTTATTTGTAGATCAAATATGACATAATATATTTAGAATTTTACTTTGTAGAATTTTGTAACATATTTTTGGTAGGTGCTTCATAAAAAAAACCTTTTTTGACACTCCGAAAATGGAAAATGGTGTTTTTATTCAATGAAAAATAAAAGTTTCTTCGTGAACATTGTTAGTTGTTCCATTATGCATGCTTGTGTAGAATATGGGCACATTTAAACAAACTATGCCATGAGTGTGGCCATAACATCCGTCATTTGGCTCGAAACCCAATAATCCTATCAAGAGTTGGGGTAGATCTTGTTTTTGGTTGTTCCTATGGGATAACCTAACACAACCAAGCATCTGGTTGCACTTTGCTACCCTCTTTCGGCGCACATATAGAAGGTAGCCTAAAAAGCTAGGGTTTTCTCTAGTGGGTCTATGGTTGCACCGGGGAGGGTCTCTGGATTGTCCGAATCCAAGAAAAACCTAGGTAGTGCCATATCACATGTGTAGAAGTGTTTTTTTTGTCTTAGATGTCCAAGATCCCACTACGGCTTGTGACCGGCTTCACCGATATCATCTTCTCTGTTGTGATTTTATGGACTTATAGCTCGAAACTCCCACTTCCAGCGAATTGGGGGAATCTTTGCAAGATTTGGGGTAGATATTGTTTGTAGAAGTTCCTAGGGGCTAACCTAACACGACCAAGAAATTGGTTGCATTTTGCTACCCTGTTTCCGCGCACGTGTAGAGGGTAGCCTAAAAGCTACGGTTTTCTCCAGCGGGTCTATTGTTTCGCCGGAGAGGGGCTCTGGATTGTCTGATTCCAACCCGAACCTAGGTAGTGCCATATCACATGTATAGAAGTGTGTTTTTTGTCTTATATGTCCAAGATCCCACTGCGGCGTGTGACCGGCTTCACCAACATCATCTTTTTTGTTGTGATTTTATGGACTTATAGCTCAAAACTCCCACTCCGTGCAAATCGGGGGAATTATCTGCAAGAGTTGGGGTAGATCTTGTCCAGCTTCGGAGATGGGGCCCGTTTGCCTTGGTGTAGGGGATGAAACTAGCAGTGATAAGGGGGAAGGTCTTATTGAATTCTAGTACTAGCGCGAGGCTCATCCCAGGTGTCGTCTTGGGAGCAACGATTTTTTCCTGTTGCTATGAGTTATTTATGCATACAATGTTCGTTTAACTCATAGATGAATTGCCAATATTATTTCACTCAATCATGGCAGGGTGTTAACAAGAAATCGAGGCGAGTAGGCCAGCTTGGGTGGGGAGTGTTAGCGGTTAAGGAGACATTGGTACTGTTCACCACGAGCTCCTACTCATTTTGTACGTTTTGATAGGTGGAACGCCCAAAATGGCCTTTGGCGTCACCTCGTCTTCCCCCACCGGTGTATTCTCCCCTCCGCCGCCCTCTTCGTCCTTCCTCCCCTCAACATCTTAATCTCTCTCCCGCGTCAGATCGAAGCGCCGCAGCACTAGCCTTTTGACAAGAGACGTGTCTCCGCCCAGCAACCAGGACGTCGCGTTTGGCTTGCTCGTAGGCGTGTGCGTTCCTCGATGCGTCATCGCTCCGTCGAGCTAGTCGGACAGTGTCGCGCGCGACCTAGGTTTTGCAATGCGGTGCTTCCCACCGGCGATGGCGCGCTGGACACTAGGGTTTTTCATGTGCATGTAGCTGAAGCGGTAAACGGATTTTGACATGCCGACTAGAGACCAGTCACGGAAACCGGATTCTTGGGTGCAAATTTTGCTTCAAAGCAGGAAGTCCAGGTCCACCCTGGCATAGAAAATTCAATTTTGGGGCCAAATTCTCGACGCGTTGGTAGTCCCGCCATATATATTTCATTTTGTAGCATTTTGGACGAGTAAACCCCAAACCGTCGACACTGCTCACACTTCACAAGTGACTATAGAGGTTGATACACGAAATTACATTTTCTCGCCGAGTGAAAATTTTGGAGCTGAAAACTGGACTAAGCAAGAACTCGTGAAAATGCAGTAGACCAATGAGATGCGAGAAAACTGGCTCACATGGATCACCCGGTTAAACCTGATCTGAACCATCCATTCCCCACTGATCGGACGACCCAATCCAATCGTACGAGAAAGCGAGAGGTACTGCGAAATTTGTGTAGAGAGACCGCCATTTTTGAGGGAGAATTTTGTACCGGGCTGGCGGGGTATTATTTGGCCCAAAATTACACGAAACTAAATTTGGAGCCCACCCGAGCCGAGCGACACCAAACTTTCCCCCACGGACAGCTCCTGTCTCGTTTCCACTCACCAAATCGCAGCTCTCTCGCATCTCATTCTCCATCTCCGATCCAACCCGCCGCCTCCCCTGCTCACCGCCGGCAGGCCCTCTCGCCCGCCGCCCGCTCCTCCCCCAGCCCCGCCCACTCCTCCCTTGCTCCATCCTGTCATTCTCCAGGCCTCCCTGTTCGCCCCAGTAGCAGATCGAGGCCGTCATCCTAGCATCGCCGGCAATGGAGGCGCCGCCGCCCGGGAGACATGGCGCTCTGTCGAGTTGGCTGGACCACGACGCGCGCACGTGGCCTAGGGTTTCAGTGACGGCGCCCTGCCGTCCATCTCGGCCACCGCTGCTTCACCGGCCACCAGGACGGCGACTGCGCCGACGCGGGCAACGGACGGTCGTCGGCCACCTCGCGCTGGGACGGTCGTCGGAGCAGGGTACGGCGGTATTGGGCGTTTCTCCAGCTAGTCTGTCGCTGCTTCAGCGTCCTCCGTTGCTGGTGTCTTCGCGAGGTCACCGAGGGCAGCCCGGCCGTGTATGTACCGGACCTCAAGGTCGGGGGTGCCCTGCTGCTGCCGGTTGTCTTCCCCGACTACCTCCCCGACCTGCATCCTGCCGCCTCGTCTTCAGTTCGCTCGTCGTTGCAGGTGAGACAAAATCCCTCCATCCGTTGTCTTGTCCTTACTGTAAAAGACATACATCCTACTGCTAGAGCTACCTGCCGACAAGATATCGATCTGGCTCGTAGCTGTCGTACACCTAAATGTTGATTTTTTTTGTGGGGAGCAGAGTTGCGACTGCTGCATCTGTTTTTGGTTGCATATCCTGTATAGATTCTTGTTTCTAGTGCCTGCTAGTGCTAGAGATCTTGCTATAGCTTGGGTGGTACTAGTGCTAGAATTACTGCTGCTGGTACTGCTGCATATCATGTACTATAAAATTGCATGAGAGAGAGACTCGAGCTAGCTAGGTGCAGGTTTCCTTCAGAAAAAAATAACGCAAGAGATCCACTTTGGGCTAGCTTTGGTCTTTTTCGTTTCTATTTGGCCAAGAGAGACAGGCAGGTTGTTTAGTAATTCGCCATGCACCTAATGTTGAGCGATGGTTTCATGGTTGTTGTGTTGTCGTGCAGGCCCTGTTGGAGGCTGCTGTGGCGCCGGTGGAAAAGTGATGCGGCGACAGGGGAGTGTGGTTGCTGGTCTACTTACGCTATTTTCGGCTTTCATTTGCCAACCTAATTTCTCATAATGCTTTTAACAACAGATACAAGTTCGCTTATAGTAATGAAATAATGTATACACTAGATATTTTGCCAAGTTAAGATGGTTTGTCTTCTTTGTACACAGTTGTTTGTGTTGAATGAAAGTAACTCAAGGCGCAATGCCTCTTATTTGTTTTTGTAATTTCAGATAAAATATTTGGCTATTGCTAGATGTAAGAAGGGACATCGGAGTTTGGAGATCATATTAATGCTTAAAACTGTGAAAGGTGATGTGATGTACCTTACCGTATTAATCTCTTACTAGCAAAATACCCGTGCGTTGCTACGGGAATCAAATACTTTTCACTACCACACTGTCAGAGGAGATAATTTTTTCTTTGTAAATAAATTTGATTAGGATGAAGCCTTTGCTCGTACTCATCTATTTGTAACCATGAACGTTGTACATACATTTCCAATTGCTTGATTTTGGCCCATCTCCTATAGAGCTCAAAGCTGAGCATAGTGAATTACTCGCCAAAACGTAAGCGAAATGAGTTCAAATAAATTGCTTAAGTTGCTAGTAGCTAAGAAATCCTCACATGTTTATTCAGCTGGTTGATCTGAATGCCCTATTCTCAGCGTGGCTTCAAGAACAACAGCATATTCGGCATGAAACATTTCTAGTTGTTCCATCAAGGTCATGGTGCAGATATACCTTAGAAATGCATGCCACAAGCATATTGCACATGTGTACTTCACACAAGCATGGAAGATTTCTTCTTGTGCCCTCTCTCACACAACATCTAGTTTTTCTCTTTGTTAGCTGCCAAGCAATTATTGGCGATACGGCAGCCAATACTAAAAAATGATGTGTGTGCGTGTATATTTCCAAAACTATTAGGCAGTAGCAGAAGCAGGTTGCGGACAGACCAAACTGACGCATGCAATTGGCATGTTGAAAGCCTCAATTGTCCAACCTGGGACAAAAAGCACGTTAAACCTGGCAGAATTTGCACAGGGCAGGCAACTAATCACTCGTCGTCTCTCATGAGTCTCATCTGTATCACTGTATCCATAGTTTCCATAGTTCCATACGGCCGGCTCGACCTAGCGTTCAAACGGTTCAGCTGTGATTTGAGGTGCAAACAGACACGATTCTGATTCCCTCCGTCGTTACGTTCTCAGCTGACGTCGCCGGGCTGGAAGACGAGAATTGTTCTGGCACAAGCCCATGCGCTCTGCACAGGAGCAGGTTGACAGATCCAACGGAGTTGGGTTTGGAGAACCGGCAGAGGAGCAGGTGGCTGCCGGAGACACACCCGCGGAAGCCTCCTGAATCACTGCCATACTGGCGCTCTTCAAGATCGTCCGTTCTGTCATGGGGCTGTGGCGGGGTGCCGCTGAAACCAGACCACTCCGTTCTGACAATGGGTAGCTGACATGTGTTCCAGCATCTCGTCGATCTCGTCGACGCGCGAGGCCGCGCGTAGCTCGTTTATCTCTCTGCACCCCAAGCCTGGCGGCACCACGGGCGGGCCCTAGGGCAGCTACCATGGTCTCACGAAGGAGAAGGGGGGGCAGGATCGGGATTCGGCGGGGATACTCGAGGTCGTTCGTTGTGTGTGCGGTGACCGCTCGATCCGTTTTTCCGCATCAGGACGTACCTTATGAGGGAGTAAATTGTAAAAGTACCACGACGTACGACGACCACCTGAAGCCCTATTATATAGTAGAGATATGAACATTCAAAATTTACAAGTCCAACTTATATTAATAGCTAGGATCAGTTATAGTCAGGGTTGCAACTAGTGTGACTATATATAGCTCCACAATATAGTCGATCATACTACAATCCTTACATGCAACACACCGTTGTATTGACATATAATTGTGCACATCATACTAATATTGAGTGTTAATATGAATCTGGATGTGTAACATGTTGACACGCCCGCAGTACGGCGGGGAAGTTGCTGCCGGTGTCCTCCCGCAGCTGAAGATGATGTCGAGGTGCAGCTAAACAGTCACCACTCTAGCGAGGATAGCTTCAGGGCTTCGCTCAAAGGAGTCAATGTCTGCCTCATCCATCCCTGGCCAAGGCAACGAAGCCAAGGTACACACACCAAAATCTCTAGAGAGAGGTAGCTGCTTATAGATGCAGACTACATATCATGGTCTAGAATGGCAAATTGTGTGCTTGTATTGTAAAATCATCTCATCTTTTGCTTGTAGTGTAAAATCATATTGCCATATTAAGTACAAGGCATCCCCTACTTGTCTAATTTCTTGCGGACAATATTTGTGCTAGCTAGTTGCTACGGAAGCCAAAACCTGAGGTGGGGTTCTTGAATTGGTTCTCCCAGCTAGCATGTTATTTAGTTACTTAGCAAGGGGCTCATGGTTATGGTTAGCTAAATTTATGGCAGCTCATATAGATTTACTTGGAGTACCACATAATAGTTGCAGCTGCTCTTATATTTGATTTTGCACATTTAAAACAAGCAATGGTCCATTTATGTGAAACTTTAGTTTTCAGTTCTACTCTATTCTTGTCCGGATATGTGCTGCTGCTCCTATATTAAATGGTGAGTAGGAAAAGGTTCTGTATGTAACTTAGCTTGATATTTTTTGCTTAACTCGGTATTTAGTGGTAGTAACATTCCTGTCCTTTCGTATATGCTCGCTTGATGCTGACGTCGATGCTTGTTTGTTTGCCTCAGGGTATGATTGTGATGATCGCCTACTTTACTTCAACAACCGCTTAGTGTGCTCCAAACTCGCAGCCTGAGCACGTGTTGTCGGTTTGTATGTATTCATTGAAAAATACCTGACGAAACTGCAACAGTAAACATGAATAACTTTTAGCCAGAGTATCATGGAAATTATTTTCTCTTTTTCTCACACTTGGCTAGAATATCATGGAACCCAAATTAGCATGAATAGTTGTCAGCCAGAGTATCATGGAACCCAAATTAGCAGCTAGTTAGTATGCACCTTATTCTTTTAAAAATATTTGAACTTTATAAAATATTTCATCTTTAGCTAGCCAGTGGAACATTTGGTGACTAATTTAGTTGGCGCTGATGGTTGTAATACTATTTATTCCCAATTATCATGTATTTCTTTACTTTTGTTTTTCTCTAGCTAGTTGTATTTCAGTTTTTTTTGTTCCGGTCAGCAAGCTATGCCTACGGCAATTGCTGTAGGCATACTGCTAAAAAGCCGTCGGCATAGCTCCCCCTGACGAGCAATATGGGGCCTCCACGTGTCCAACTAAGGCCATAGGCATATGCTAAAAGGCCGTCGGCATAGCTCCATCCACGAGCCACGCGGAGGTGCCACGTGCCGCAGTTTGGCCGTCGGCATAGCTCTGTTTGGCCGTCGGCATAGATCTATGCTGACAGTTTTTCTATGCCGACGGTTTTTTGGAGCTATGCCTATGAAGAAGTTGCCGACGACGTTTTGCCGTAGGCATAGCTATATGCCGACGGCTTTTGGGGCTATGCCGACGGTACCTAGCCGTCGGCATATAGACTGTTTCCTGTAGTGCTTGTGCTCTCCTTTCTGGGGTACACGTAATCTTCCTTAATGCTTGGTGTTGGATTCCGTCCCGAAGGACCCCTCAACCGCTGTATAATATTATCAGGTTCTTCATCTTGTCCTTTATGCTTTTTCGGGCTCTTTTTAAAAAAAATTGTCCTGCACGACATGAGTTTATGAATGTTAAATAAATTTGCCAAAAAACAGTGTTTGAAAATCGATGGAATGCCTCGGGCAATACAACTGAGATTTCTCTAGCCATTGCATGATCACCGTCGGTGACCATGGACCTAGGATGCTTCTGCCTCATCGCCGTGAGAAATGCATTAAGCAACTAGATATAAGAATGGGAAAATTACTTATGTGATCATGTTTTAGTGTTTGTTTAAAATAATCCTTGCGTTTCAATTCATTGATAGAAAGAATGTTGATTACAAGCCTAAGACTAGGCCAAAACACCCGCATACAAGACAAGACATGGTCGACGAGTGCTAGGAGAACACTCATGCACTACCAACTGTCATCCTACTCATTGAGTGGACTCACGTGACCCAAACACAGCTGCAACACGGGATCCTCCGTTGTCCTCATCCCTTGCCAAAAGAGTAGCCAAACAGGTACAACTTTAGAGTTCCAAGTATCTGCCCGCTAGAGTCAAAGCATGCGCCATCAGCCTGTGTGCCACCCGGGTCGTATCTCCAAAACAACGCCTCCAAGGAGGGAGCGATGTCCATGCCACTGCCGTCATCCGATCCGTCAAAACACATCATGATTTTCACCAGGAGAAACAAGCCGCCTAGGTTGGGATGTATCAATGATCCACAGCAACACCACCAAGGAGGAAAAGCAACACCACCAAGGAGGAAAACGGCCCGCTAGGGCGCCATTGTTGCCACCACAACCGAAGGTCGGGCAGGGCTTTCGCCCAGAGCCATGAACACGCCCACATACATGGGTGCAACGCCGAGACACAACGACAATAATTTGTCGCCGCCAAAATTACACAAGTACAGGAACCAAGTTGGTCCACCATCACGCATGCGGAGGCCATCACAAGTCACAATCCACGGAGCGGCACAATGCATCCCCCGAGGTGGAAATCTCGTCACATGAGTACCTGGCGGAAACCACCCAGCTCCATAGATGTTGGCGCACGGCAACGTCCAACGGCGACCGTAAAGTCGGCACCTTGCACGTCAGAGCTCAGCCATCCGGACCGTACCAGACCTTGAGAGGAACGGGAGTCAGCGGCGAGCATACACCCTACCACGCAAACCAGCAGCCCATGGCGCTAAAGCAGGTCGCTCCCAAAGCTTCGCACCTTTAGGACCCGAGGACGGCAAATCCGCCACCACATGGGGAGGTACGAGCACCCGCAGCTCGCCAGCCGTGGTGGCAGAGCTGCCCTTGCCACAGAGCGTGTTGTCCGTCCACCGCAGCCGTCGCCGACCCGAGGAGGTGGAGCAGCGCAAGGACGACGACGCCACGGCGCTTAGCTGGGAGGGGTACGGGCAGAACCTGCCGACTGGAGCAGGAAGCACCACCCCACGAACCACCTTGAACACCCAAAATGGTGGCTGGACGAAGAGGATTCAGACCATCGCCGCCTTGTCGGCCATCGGCACCGCCACGGTGACCAGCAGGCAGATTTGTCATGCACAACCTCGCCCGCTGATACGTCTCCAACGTATCTATAATTTCTGATGTTCCATGATGATATTATGCCAATTGCTACATGTTTTCTCCCTTCTTTATGGCATTTTTAGACGTTTTCAGGGACTAACCTATTAACAAGATGCCAAGTGCCAGTTCCTTGTTTTCTGCTGTTTTTTATTTCAGAAAAGTTGTTCTGGAAATATTCTCGGAATTGTACCCCACGAATCACGAAGTTCCTATTTTTCCCGGAATCATCCAGAAGACAGAAGAGGAGTCGAAGACGGGCACCACGGATCCCTCACCATAGCCAGGCGCGAGCCCCCCTTGGCCGCGCCTGGGGGTGGTGAGGCCACCCTAGTGGTCCACTGACGTCGCTCTTTCGCCTATTTATTCCCCTCTGAAGGAAAACCCTAAACACCTGATAAAAAATCCCCAAAAAATTCCGCAACCGCCGTCGTCGTCAACCCTAGATCAGGGGGGTTCTGAAGCTGTCTCCCGGCACCCTGCCGGAGAGGAGATCATCACCGGGGGATTCTTCATCGCCATGTCTGCCTCTGGAGTGATGCGTGGGTAGTTCATCCTTGGACTAGGGGTCCATCGCAGTAGCTAGATGGTTGTCTTCTCCTCCTATGTCTCAATGTTTAGGTCTCGTGAGCTGCCTAACATGATCGAGATTGTTCTTATGTAATTCTATGTGTTGTGTTTGCTGGAATCTGGTGAATATTGAACTTATGCCAAGTTGATTATAATCTTTATTGCATATGTTATTTGTGATCATGCATGCTTTCCTTTGCTAGTGGTTGCTCTAGCCAAGTAGTTTCTAGTGACTCCAAGAGGGAGTATTTATGCTCGATAGTTGGGTTCATGCCTCATTTTCGCCTGTGATCGAGTGACAGAAACGTGACGGGAGAGGATGTGCTGTTGCCACTAGGGAGAAAACAGCGGTGTGAGTGCCCGCGTGCACAATCATTGCTTACATTACATACATTACTTAATGCGATTATCTGTTGCTTGCAACTTAATACCTAAGGGGTTTCAGATGATAACCTGAAGGTGGATTATTAGTCATAGATGTAGTTGGATTACGGTCTATGTATATTGTTATAATGCCCGCACTAAATATCATAGTAGTCATCATGTCATGTATGTGCACTACGGTGCAACCTCTATTTTTCAATTGCCCAGCTGTAATTTGTTCACCCAGAATGCTATCTTTTATGGAGAGACACCACTAGTGAACCTATGAACCTCGGTCCATTTTTTCACACTGTTAAACAAACTACAACAATTTACTGCTTTCTTTACTTAATGCAAGCATACACTATTTTTTTCACACTATACGTCTAATCTTTGTTTTCAGCAAGACCGGTGAGATTGACAACCTCACTATACCATTGGGACAAAGTATTTTGGTTGTGTTGTGTGCAGGTTCCATCAGTGGCATAAACCTTCTGAAGATCCTCTTTGTTCTACTGGATTGATAACATTGGTTCTTAACTGAGGGAAATTCTTACCGCTGCACTTATCACACCCTTCTCTTGGGGTTCCCAACACACCATCCATAGCAACAAGAATTTCTGGTGTAGCACCCGCCTACGCCAGGACACGAGTCACAGGCCCGTCCAAACCCATCTAGGCCCAGACTGGCCCGTAACCCCCTGTCGCGGCTGCAAGGGCGTTTCCGTCGCAAAGTGCAGGGGCCAACTCCGTCGTTGTCGATTGCTCTCGTGGCCGGGATCCCGCGACACCTCACCGCCGAGTTGTGCACCGCCGCCACCGGAACCGCGCCCTATAGCCGCGCGCGTGGAGAAAACCTCGCCGCAGCTGTCACTGACACCGCCCAGGCTTTGGCCGGCGGGGCTCCTTGTAGCGACGAGGAGGAGGGGAACGTGAGGGGAGGGGAATTAGGCCGGCGGCGCGGTCGTCCCCGAGTGGCCAGGGTTAGGAGACCTTGTTTAAAAATAATTATCTGAACATTTTTTTGGGGTTACCATGTTGATGTAATTGTAATGGATTTTACTATGACCATGAGAGTGGGTTTGGAGTCATAGTCACTTAAACGTTTCATTGCGCGACCAATGTAATGTATTTTACCACTCAAAGCTAAAAAATAGCAGCAATTGATTTTTTTTTTAGAAAAAGGAGCATGCGCCCTGGCCTCTACATCAGGGCGATGCACACAGTCGGATTTTATTGAAAATAAAGAGATTATTCAGGTTTAGAACGAGTTACAACTCAGGATCACTCAATGTGGACACAAAGATTATCCACTCAAAAATAACAAAGTTACGCATCTAAACGCCTAGCATGAAGCCATCCAGCATGGCTATAGCCCTCACGACCGTCAACTGCCGGGCACAACCTGTATCCATAAGTCCTCTCTGGTCGGCAGGGAGGAGGTAGGACCACATCTAAATAAAATAGACCCCCTTGTTTACAACCTGCAAAAGGTGAACATTGTTCTGTTTGTTAAAAAACACATCTCTACGACAGTTCCAGATACTCCAAAGGAAAGCAGCGACACCAATTCGAATTTGTGACTTTGTTTTCCGATCAATACCATTTAGCAAACTACCAAGCATTTTCGTAATACTAGTCGGTGGATAAATGCTAAAGGTAAAATGAATAAGGTGCCAAATATCTCGAGCAAATGGACATGATATAAACAAGTGTTCAACTGTATCGCGGAAAACACATTTCTTAGATCATATCCATTTTCTTTTAATCAAATTGTCTTTGGTGCGAGTAACTTTTCTATTGAGAAAACACACACAAAATTATCTCTAGTGGTATCTTTAATTTCCACAAGTATTTACGTAAAAATACAGTACCCATGAAGCATGTCCGCATAAAACGATCAAACAGTAAACAAACCATCTGTGGATAAATGCCACCTAAAAGAATAAGGCTCATTTATTAGAGATGCACTCATTAAACTCTCGACCAAATGAAGCCATAAATCTCTCTGATGCCCCAAAATTGGTCTCCGAAAGTTGACATTTAGAGGGTTATGAGATAACACATTTGCTACTGTAACATTTTTATGAGAAGCAATATTATACAGAGCGGGATATTGTTGTGATAACGGCTCATCACCTAACCAAATATCCTGCCAAAACCTCACGTTCTGACCATCTCCCAACGAAAACGCACCACGGGAGAAGAATTCCCGCTTAACCCTCATAATACTTTTCCAAAACGGTGAATCAGATGGTTTTGATTATACCCGAGATAACCTTTTATCACCTAAGTATTTATTAGAGAGTAGTTCATGCCACACTCCCGCTTCATGCAACAATTTGAATAACCATTTACTTAGCAAGCACATATTCTTAATCTCTAGAACTTCAATCCCCAAACCCCCATGATCTTTCAGACGACAAACAATATTCCACTTAGATAATCTATCTTTTCTCTTCTTAACATCGCTCTGCCAAAAGAACCTGGAACAAAAGAAATCCACTCTCTTCTTTACCCCCACCGGAATCTTAAAAAATGAGAGGAGAAACATTGATAAGCTTGTGAGCATTGAGTTAATCAGTATGAGGCGATCCCCATACGAAAGTAACTTTCCTGCCCAAGAACTTAACTTTTTGTCAAATCGATCTTCTACTGGTTTTCACTCCTTGTTTAAAAGCTTTCTATGATGAATTGGGATGCCCAAATACTTGAAAGGCAATTCCCCCACCTCACGTCCAAAGATACCGCGGTAATCATCTTGAACCTCCTTCGCTATACCAAAGCAGTAAATCTCACTCTTGTGGAAATTAATTTTTAGACCTGAGAGCTGCTCAAACATCGCAAGAATGAGCTTCATCTTGAGAGACTTTTGAAGGTCATGCTCTAGGAATAAAATAGTATCATCAGCGTATTGAAGAATCGATACCCCCACCTTCGACCAGATGTGGTATCAACCCTCCTACTTGGCCATCTTGTTTTGCACGCTCAATCAAGACAACCAACATATCCGCTACTAGGTTAAAAAGGATGGGTGACAATGGATCCCCCTGCCTTAACCCTTTGAGAGTCTGAAAATAATGATGATGTCATCATTCACTTTTATGCCAACACTACCTCCCTAAACAAATCTAGCTATCCATTGGCACCATATAGAGGAGAAACCTTTCATCCGCAAAACTTGTTGAAGAAAGGACCAGCTAAATTTGTCATAAACCTTCTCAAAGTCAATTTTAAAAAGCACGCAATCCAAACGTTTTCTTTTCAACTCGTGAATCGTTTCATGTAAAACTACCACTCCTTCTAGGATATTACGTCCTCGAAGAAAAGCTGATTGGGTAGGCCGAATAACCCTACTCACAACGGAGGTTACTCGGTTAGTGCCCACGTTAGTAAAAATCTTGAAGCTGACATTTAAATGGGTCTATATTGTTCAATCCGAATTGCATCCTCTTTTTTGGGTAACAACGTAAGGATTCCAAATTTGAGCTTGAACAAAGGTAACTCTCCACTATGCAATTGAGCAAACATATTCATTAAGTCAGATTTTATCTCAGAATCTTTGGTAAAACTCCGCAGGAAACCCGTCTGGTCCCGAAGCTTTATTATGCTCCATTTGTATAATACCCTCCTACTTGGACATCTTGTTTTGCACGCTCAATCAAGACAACCAACATATCCGCTACTAGGTTAAAAGGGATGGGTGACAACGGATCCCCCTGCCTTAACCCTTTGAGAGGCTGAAAATAATGACCGGTGTAATTATTCACATTTATCCCAACACTATCGCCCTGAACAAATCTAGCTATCCATTGGCACCGTATAGAGGAGAAACCTTTCATCCGCAAAACTTGTTGAAGAAAGGACCAGTTAAATTTGTCATAAGCCTTCTCAAAATCAATTTTAAAAAGCACGCCATCCAAACGTTTTCTTTTCAACTCGTGAATCGTTTCATGTAAAAACTACCACTCCTTTCAGGATATTACGTCCTCGAAGAAAAGCTGATTGGGTAGGCCGAATAACCCTACTCGCAACGGAGGTTACTCGGTTAGTGCCCACTTTAGTAAAAATCTTGAAGCTGACATTTAATAAACAAATGAGTCTATATTGTTCAATCCGACTTGCATCCTCTTTGTAATGATTCCAAAATTGAGCTTGACCAAAGGTAACTCTCCACTATGCAATTGAGCAAACATATTCATTAAGTCAGATTTTATTAAATCTTAGAATCTTTGGTGAAACTCTGCAGGAAACCCGTCTGGTCCGGAGCTTTATTATGCTCCATTTGTATAATAGCCTCCATTACCCCTTCTCTCCTTCTCCGAAAAAGGTGCAACATTTTCCTCTGGTGAGATTTGAGGCATATCCCCTGTCATATTTTCGACCAAAGAAACGTAACTCGGGGGTGGTGCACCGATTAATTTCTTATAATATTCAGAGATAAAAACCCGCAGATTCGCCTCCCCTACAATCGTGCCATCATCCTGTTCCAACTGAAATATTGTTTTTTTCCTATGTTTATCATTGGCTATTAGGTGAAAGTATTTCGTATTACTCCCCCTTCTTGAATATGCTTGACCTTTGCTCGTTGAGCCCTTTTAGATTCCTCATCTCGATGTTTTTCTTCTTGAATCTGCATGATCATGTTGTTGATGCAGAGCGTTCAATCATGCCAAGGTTGGGGATATTATGAAGGTGAGTTTGTGACTTGGCCTGCAGGCTTAAAACGCTCAAGACTTTTTTGAAGTAGTTGTACTAGCTGGATAATGAGTAATTATTATGCCTTTATTTATATATATGTACAAACAACACAAGCGGATTCAAAAACAGAGTGATTGATGATGTCAAGGTTGGGGATATTTATGTGAGACCTTGGCCAACCGGCTAACGTGCTGGAGCCTGCGCAACTACCTATCAACCCCAAGAAACAGTACCAGCTGAATAATCAGGTAAATCATCTCTGAATACATTGAAAACATCACGTGTGTGTGCTACCCATCTGCAGTTCAACTCTTTTATTTTACTGTTTGTGTGCCATGCTTGGTCGGTTCCACTATTTGCAGCTTCTCTTTTGTGCAGCTTAACAGTTCAACTCCAGTTGCAGCAATGTTCGATGGGGGAGAAATCGGAGTGCTAGAAATCACAGCACCTTCCATGTGCACATTATCGCTGCTGGTTTTGCTTCTTTTTTTTTTTTTTTTTTTTTTTTGACAGAGAGATAGTGATGGAGGCTGAAGGCCCACCATGCACCCGCAGGAAGTTGCAAGTCCTCCGGCCCAAGTTACTAGCATGGCCCTGCCACTGTCACAACCCATTAGCCCACTATCAGTTAACCCAGTCTTCCCTCGCCACCTCTGTTTGCGCGCACGTCTACAGGCGCCGTACAGTCAACACCCTGCGCTAGGTTCATCCTTCCTCTCCGGAGGAGTGGCGGTGTCGGGGTCGTGCAAACTTGTTTTACCAGAGTGAAGGCGCGAAAACTCCAGGCAAGGGCGACGATAATGCCCTCGTCCACGACCAGCGGGGCGACGACCACGCGCCTGATCACCTCGACGGCCGGCTGAAGCATGTCCCTCCCCCGGCATCGCCGACGCCCGTCCCTTCATCCGCTCCGTAGACCACTGGAAGCGCCGCCAGGTCAGCTTTTCTCACCCGCCCGCCAGGTGCTTGTGTTTATTCCCACCCGGTTCCACTGCGTCCTAGCTTGCTCCTAGCGACCACTCACACACTGACACAGCGTGAGAGCCCTGCTTGGATGCCCAGCTCTGCCTACTTGGATGCTGCCTTGGTGCCACCGGTGTGTGGCTAAAATTCTTGTGCATCCTGGTCTCGCAACAAACAGATATATCCTCTTATCAATGAATATTTTAGATCAAGTAGAAGTTTTTTATAGTGAAGTTTTGACGGCTGGCAGTAGGCATGGATACAAATAGTAGCTGGACAATAACCTGCAACCTATCCGTTGCTGTGGGCGAGTAAGAGCTGCGACCACAGCAGGATTTCTTACCTTCCATTAAATCTTCCGGTCTAAAACGAAAATTGAGATGCATGCGCATTCTACTCGTGCCATGAAAAATATGTTCAAGTCCTGCTCCTGCATGCCCGGCACACCCGCTGCTAGTTGTTATTCACACATAAATATCATAGTTTAAAATAGCGGGCTATTGCATATAGCCCCGGCGATTTCAGAAGCTATGAAAGACTATAGCCGGGCTATAACCACATAGCCGTTTTGCTACAATATTAAAAAAATAGTAAAATTTAGACAACATATAATTATTTATATAGTATTATTCGCAAACGCATAACGTAATGACATAATCATATAAGATGAACGAACAATCAGGAGTTTAAATAACAACTATTCATGACACAGTTCAACGGTTCTGAAACCAGGTCGCTATGGGTCGCACTCGCGCCTCACAATAGCAATTAAACAACTATCGGTGGTTCATTTGGGATCCGCAATTGAGGGAGGTGACATATTTTGTCCAAAAATTTTGGTCTCCTAGACGGCATATAGCCGGGCTAAGAGGCTATATCTGGGCTATATTTATACAGCCGGGCTATTAGCGGCTATTCTCCATATAGCCTCTCAAGGCTCTAGCCGTAGCCCCGAGTCTCTGGGAAGGCTATAGCCTGGCTATAGCCTAGCCGGCTATTTAAAACTTTGATAAATATATAACTGGGCAATTACATGCCAATCATACGTTAACACGATCCCACAGAAGTCAAGAAAAATAATATTATTAATTTTATAACCCCTTGATGTAAGTAATACACCAGACATGTGACGGCGGCGTAGTTATCACTAACTAGTGCATACTTTGGATTGACGGCCGGGCAAGCTCACAGTGAGTCCACCTCTCACTTTTGTGCCTGCATGTCCGCAACTGATCATTGAGTGTGGGCGACCATAAGCAAGGACCAGAGATGGGTCTTTCAGGTGTTGTGGAATGGTGGGAGGAATGGCAGCTGCACATCCTCGTCCTGGGCAGCCTATTCGTTCAGTGGCTCCTCTTCCTCTCTTCCACGCAGCGTAAGCGTGCGATTCCTTTCTTGTTCAGATCCATAATATGGCTCACCTATGTAGGCAGTGACACTCTAGCCATATATGCCCTTGCCAACATCTTCAGCCGTAAGAGGAGGCAAGACAATAGCATTCTGGAGGTGGTGTGGGCACCGGTTCTCCTGGTCCACCTTGGTGGGCAGGATTTCATTACGGCCTACAACATCGAAGACAATGAGCTATGGATGCGGCATGTCCTCACCAACATATCTCAGATCACCGTAGCCATCTACGTGTTCTGCAAATCATGGCCTGGAGGCAACAAGAGATTGTTGCAGGCATCAATCTTGCTCTTCGTCCCGGGGATCCTCAAATGCATAGAGAAGCCCTGGGATCTCAAGAGCGCTAGCATTAACAGTTTAGTGAGCTCTTCTGGCCTTGCTCCAAGGAGGAACACGAACAGGGAAGGCGGGATCAATTTGCTTGAAGACTATTTGCAAAAAGTGAGGGCTTTTGTCCAGACAAACCCTCATCATCAAACACAAGAAGGTGATGCAGTGGACCTTGAGCCCAAAAATCATCTTCCTCAAGCACAAGGAGAAGACGACGCGGTGGACCTTGAGGCCCATCATCAACCTCGAACACAAAGAGAAGAATCTGTGTTGGATCTTCAGCCTGACCATCATCCTCAGAGCTCAAGCTTATGGAGAAACTTTGTAAACATAATGGGACCCCTCCAAAACCAAAAAAGACTGCACTCTCTCAAGGGTGATAATTGGTGCCTTCTTAACACAGCTTCGATTGTACTTCTGCCCAAGAAGAATGAGGCAGTGGACGCAAAAGACTATAGACCTGTTAGTCTTATGCACAGCGCCGCGAAGGTGTTTTGCAAACTGATGGCCAACAGACTAACCCCGGAGCTGAAGACACTGGTTTCGACAGGGCAAAGTGCTTTCATCAGAGGACGCTCAATCCAATACAACTTCTTATATGTCAAGAATGTGATCAAAGATGCAAAAAGGAAGAAGACCCCTCTGCTGTTCCTGAAACTAGACATCGCAAAGGCGTTTGATTCACTTCATTGGGGTTTTTTTGATCAGGGTGCTGCAGCACATGGGTTTTGGACAGAGGTGGAGGGACATGGTGTCATTACTGTTGGCGTCGTCTTCCTCCCGCTTACTTCTTAATGGGGAGCTCGGCAGGCCTTTCAAACACAAGAGGGGGCTACGCCAAGGAGATCCGCTGTCGCCAATGCTTTTCATTCTTGCCATGGAGCCTCTTCAATGTCTGTTTGAGCATGCTACTCGGAATGAGGTTCTGGCTGCGTTGCAGCTGAGGGCTGCCAGGATTCGTGCCAGCTTCTACGCTGATGACGCGGCCATTTTTGTGAACCCTATCAAGGAGGACATCACGGCGGTGCAGCGGATTCTTCAGCTGTTTGGCAATGCCTCTGGGCTCAAAACGAGTTTGGAGAAATGTGTGGCTTACCCAGTGGCTTGTGAGGGAATCGACCTGCCTGATGTGCTTCATGATTTTGGGGGCTCGCAGGGATTATTCCCATGTAAGTACTTGGGGTTACCGCTCAGTTTTCGCAAGCCCAAGAAGATCGAGGTGCAGCCCCTGTTTGATCGAGCTATGGGAAGGCTAAAAGGGTGGAAAGGTAAACTTATGAACAGAAAAGGACGGCTGGCATTGATCAACAGCGTGCTTACAACCACTGCCACGTATTTCCTAACGGTCTTCCCGGCTGAGAAGTGGATGATCAAAAGATTCAACAAGATTCGTCGGAACTTCTTGTGGGCGCCTGATGATGAAGCCTCCGGGGGAAGTGCCTGGTAAGCTGGCAAAGGATTTGCGCGCCAATCGCCTACGGGGGACTGGGAATCAAAGATCTGGACGCCTATAGTCGTGCTCTACGCCTTCGGTGGGAGTGGTTTCGATGGACTGACACAGACATGCCGTGGATTGGCATGGACACTCCCTGTAACGCAACCGACAAGCAGCTCTTCGCAGCCTGCACATCTATCTCTTTAGGGGATGGAGCAATCGCGGGATTCTGGGCTGACAATTGGCTCAACGGAGTTGCCCCAAAATCTGTGGCACCTCTCTGTTTCACCCTTGCTAGAAGGAAATGTCTGACGGTAAGAGAGGCTATGCTCAGTGGAAGATGGATGAGGGGACTTCAGCGCATCAACACAGAAGAACAACTGGAACAATTCATTCAATTATGGAGTTTGCTTCAGATTGTTACTCTGTCGGATGCCCCAAACACTATCACATGGCGCTTCTCTTCTGATGGAAAGTACTCAGCCAAGTCGGCTTATGCCGTACAATTTTACGGCAGGATAAGGCAACCTGAGTTGGAGCATGTTTGGAAAATCTACGCCGAAGGAAAGGTTAAATTCTTCCTTTGGCTCTCGCTGCAGAACAGAAACTGGACTGCGGAGCGGCTCCGTTCGAGGGGGCTGCCGCATGATGACCTCTGCTGCATCTGTGACCAGCATTTTGAGACGGCATCCCACCTTGCGTTGTGCTTCCCATACTCTAAGGAGGTCTGGGCTCACCTCCTGGCACACAATCCACAGGCCTTGCAGCTGGCGACGTCTTCGAACAACCTGTATCAATGGTGGGAGAAGTCACGCCGGGGAAAGAAGGATGAGCAAAAGAGGAGTGACGTTGCCACGGGAGTGTACACAATCTGGCACATTTGGAAGGAAAGAGGGAGACGGTTGTTCCAAGCTGAATCGAAGCCAGCAACTGTGGTGGCTGGTTTAGTGAAAAGTGATTTAGAGCTCCTGTTCTTGGCTAGAAACAGGCCACCGAGTTAGAACTTTGTGTTCTGGAGTAGCACCAGCCATGAGCTGGTTTTGTAATTCCTGGTTTCTTTGTTCTCTTCTTAAATGATAAAAGCAGAACTCCTGCTGTTCCCGTTCAAAACCAAAAAAGGGACCTTGAGGCATTTATGCTTTTTCTGGACCTTGCATCATCATATCCTGATCGGCTTGGTATCCTAAAATCCATCTGGGTGCTTGATGGGAAATAAGCATCTGAATTGTTGCAAAATAGGCTATCCCGCGCATTCAATCTTCTCTACACCAAAAGAAAGATGTTTAGGATATGGGAAGAAAGATGCGGGGAAAATACAAGCATCTTTGAATATCTTCCTCTCTATGTGAGGACATCAGCTTATTATTTCCCATGGGCAGCCATCGGCCTCTTCCACAAGAGTCACAGAGAGAAGGTTATAGTGCTAATGATGTCAAAGTTACATATGCATTGCTCAGTTGTACAACAATGCTGGAGTTTTTCAGTTATTGCGCGCTGGTAGTTATTACTTCAGAGGAAGAGTCAAAAATAATTGCGAAGATAGGGATGTGGGTAAAAAAGTTGCGCTCCCATTATGTACCGGCAGTGGCTACCTGGTTCCAGTGGCAATGGATTGCCAGGTGCAAGCGGGCAAATCAAATGGATGCCATGAATAATGACGGACTGATGGCCGATCTTCCTAGCGTACTAAGACGTACCTTGAGAAATGAGGTACTCAAAGATAACTTTGTAAGCCAATATAATCTGGTAGGGTTCTTTTCTCGTAACAAAAGGCATTCTAGGAATATGTGCATCCTGAGTTTCTGTAGTTGCAAAGACTTACTTTACCAGCATTGGCCCATGAAGCCCTGCCACTCATCCTTTGCAATTATGGAAACGGTTCTTAAGTATGTCAGAAGAGGATGGCAAGATCAAATAAAAGATGCTGACAGTTACTGGAAGTTCAACAATCGCAGGGGCCAATGGACTCTTCAGGCCAACAACTGCAACGAACACCTTGGTTTCAGCTTAAGGAGTCCATTCGATGAGGGCGTCCTTCTCTGGCACATTGCCAGGGATTTCTGCTACTACTACATGGACGCATCAGCAGATCACCATTGTGCCACTACTCAGTGTATTCGAGATACCTCTCGTGAAGGCCTTGGTTGTGCTGTCTGGTGTGACAAATCACCTCATCACAGAAGAGCCATCCGGTGCAGAGAAATTTCCAACTACATGGTCTACCTACTCTTCATCAAGCCTGACATGTTACTGTCGGGCACCAGGAGGAATCTTTTCATGACCGCTAATGCGGAACTGGAGGATATCCTTAAGGATGACAGCCCATTTCTCGAGAAGATCCTCAAGGGCGACAAGCCTTCGATCATAGAGATCCTCAACTGTAATAAGCCATTCCTCAAGTTGTTCACGGGCAAAAAGTCATTGCACAAGGAAATCGAAAGAGGGTTTACACAGAGAATAATCGCCAAGGTGCAAGCTGTCGAACACACAGACTCGCCACCTGATGCAGAGAGAGGTGCCACCACACAAGATGGTTTTATCTGTGATGCATGGAAGCTTGCTAATGCATTGCTGGATATAGGTGATGACAACAAAATGTGGGAGGTGATTGAAGGCGTGTGGGTGGAGATTGTGGAAATTGTGAAACCCTAAATTTGTTGTGTATTGATCTGGCCCTCATATGGGGTATATAAAGGAGATACATGGGGTAGGTAGAGACTTGAAGTACAAGGCGTAGAGTCCTAGTCTATCCTAACATGTACGTATCCTAACATCCCCCCTCAGTCTTAGCGGGAGTGAAGCGGACGCTTGCGACTGAATTTGAAGTTTTGCGCTTCCGTAGCTTCTTCCGCTCCGTCATCATCATGTCTCCCCTCTTCCCTCCCGCAGTCACAGCGGGAGTGGCGTGGACGCAAGTGACGACGCGGACGCTGCTGACTGGAGTTGTTGTCGATGTGTTGCCGTAGACGTAGCCCTTGTTGTCGATGTCGAGGTAGTCGAGCGTGATGTAGCCGTAGTCGTGGTAGTAGTGGTCGATGTAGTACTCGTCGTAGTTGATGTAGCCGCAATGCCGGAGGCGCAAAAAATTGTGCGATGTGTATGACGGTGCTGCAGTTTGTGTTTTTACGACGTTTCGCACCTTGAGAGGTACCGTCGTGGGGGCGTCTTGAAAATGTCAGAGGACGCGGTCATTGGTCATAAGTGAGTCCACCAGTTTTGCCAGGACTAGGAGAAGCTCACCAAGCACACAACGGTTTTGCCAGAACCGTGCGCGCGGTCGTAGGGGATTTCACAATAGTGATGCCGGGTTGTCGATGCAGTCTTAGCCGTCGGACGCGGTCGATGCCGTCGTCAGTGTCATTGCGTCTTGCAGTAGTACTGTCAGAGGACGCGTGTCCAGCCTTGTGGATGTCGTAGTTGTAGCGGCAGCGGCGGTATGTTGACGAGATTGTCGATGAAGACCACGTGTTGTAGACCTTGGCGATGTAGTGTCGGCGATGAGGTAGTAGGCATGAGGTGGTACGTCGCTTGGAGGCGTCCCTCGGGGCGACGATGACGTAGATGTCATGATGTCGGAGAAGTCGACGAGGTTCCACACCGGCCTGCGTGTGGTGTCGTTTCTCATATGCAGATGTGCTCGACGAAGAGGCGTAGTCGTACAGCTGATGTAATTGGTTTTGCTCGGCGTAATTTGCCCCGGTGGTCATGATGTCGGCGCCTCGGCGGGTACAGCAGTTAGCTTCTCGTGGTCATAGTCGCGCAGATAAGTTGAACTCGAACTTCTTGTCGTCCAGCTGCACACAAGCAAAGAAAAAAAAAATATTGCAAAACGTAGCCATGCGGTCACGTGTGTGTGCCCTTTTTTTTTTTTGCATCGTGGCTTGCTAGCATCGGAACTTGTTCCTGGATGGATCTGCATGAGACACACGACTGATTTGCCTCCTGGACAACGCAGGCGATGCCCGCGCGTAGCCGCACCTGCATGGTGTGGCATCGCTCCTGGTTCCAAGATCGTGTGACGACCATGGGCATGCTCGGGCAGGCTCGCGTTGGAGCAGCGTTGGAGCCGTCTTTGTCGTCTGGCCACGCGTGCGTGCCGTTGTCTTTGCTTGGACCGCCTGGGCCGCACTGCTGCGGATCTTCCGAGCTGGTTCGCCGGACGAGGATGTAGAAATTTAGGGATTTATCTGTGGCTAATAACTGGATCTAATCTACAGAATTGAAATTTCGAATTGGATCTAATCTAAACTAAGAACCGGGCAGATCTTTGATCTAGACCGGGTGCCGCGTCCCCGAGGAGATTGATCTCCCCGGGGGCGGCGCGCGATGCGGAAGTGGTGGAAGTACTAGGATCGGCGCCGTGAGGCTAACCGCTCTAATACCATGTGGAAATTGTGAAACCCTAAATTTGTTGTGTATTGATCCGGCCCTCATATGGGGTATATAAAGGAGATACATGGGGTAGGTAGAGACTTGGAGTACAAGGCGTAGAGTCCTAGTCTATCCTAACATGTACGTATCCTAACAGAGATGCTCTGCTTCTCGGCCAATAGGTGCCGAGGGTACCTACACGCCAAGAGCCTGGGCACCGGTGGGGAGTTACTGACTTATATCTGGCTCCTGCTCTCGCTCATGGGCATGGAGACCTTGCCGGAGAGGCTGCAGAGGACGGAGCTTTCAAGTGGAGAAGGAAATGCTGGCGCCCCTCCATCAACCTCCCAAGTTAGTACTGCCACTGCAGAAACCTTATATTTTTTTGAGAAATTATACTCATGGAGACCATTTCTACTCTGCATTAGTTGTGTATTTGTTTACCCTGTGATGTTTCTTATGTTATTTGTTCATTGTCTGGTGCTTTTATAACTGTATGAATATGTAAATTGCCAGATACATGAGATGGAAGATCTAGCACGCTTCAGACGCTCGAGGTCTCATGAAGAAGCTGTTGCTGGCGCATCTTCCTCTCAACCCTAAAGAAAATGAGGTCTTCTGTGGTACCCTCAAATGAATGAGAGCCGTTCATTTTCATGAATCCAAAGGCCAATATCAATTCATACTAGTGGAACAAACGTGTCTAGTAGATTTGCTACTAGTACCAAACCAAGGATAGAATCGGTACACAATCAGAAAAAATCCCGTACGTGGACAGTGTGGCCAGGCCCAACATAGTCCATTTGTTTTGTGGTTCGAAATATTCTATCCCCTAAAATTTATCTCATCCCCAATTAGGCGATGACGCCCTTGTCGCCGGTGCTTTGTGTTCCGGTGCAACCTGTACGCGGAAAATCCCTTCGCTTCGTTCACCTGGCCGCCCACCTCGTTGGGAATCGCTGTAGGCCGGGAAGCCGCTCTCGCGCGCCCTGATGTTAGCTGCTACCAGACGGCAGAAGAGAATTAGTCCGTGCGGCCCGCATCTTGAGCTGAAGTAGTTGATTGCCGGTGGCGTTGATTGAAAGTGGACAGACAATAGTGATGTTGTGTGTATTAGGTTTCGTGATACGGAATGTGTGAAAACCGGATGAACTTAATGGCGTGATATCTGTTTGGCGATGGTATCCGTCCGGCACATCGAACAATTTCACGCGAGCGTCAGTGCAACAATCGTGTGTCATATGTTTTTAAGCGACGTGTTGTATTCTCTGCAGTATGAGGCGGCAGACTCTGTGTACAAAAGTGCATGCGAGCATGGGGGTGAAAAAACAGCACAGGAGCGGCCTTGCCCATGGCCGCGGCGGCAGCAATGGTGATGGGTAGATTTCGTGCCCAAGGTTGACGACGAGGACAGGAGGTAGCCGATCCATTATTACTGGGCTTATGGGCCTCGTCCAACTATTAAAGTATAAAGTCTAAATTACCCAAAGAATCAACGGCTGGATAAGATTTCATACTACTCCCTACTTGGAGGTAGTAAAAGGTACCGTAGAAAGCACCAAGAAAATACCTTCTGAATAATGCGATAAACACATGCTAAAGAGCCATGCAATGTCCATATGTATGTTTCTTGTTACAGTGCCTAGTGCCTACCATTCTACGTGTTTGTAATATAGTGGATTCTGTGCAAGTCGTTTGAACATTTTATTGCCCTGTAAATGTAACCGCCATGTTGGTAAGAGAGTGGATGTCATGTGATCTGAACGTTTCATTGCCCTGTTAATGTACTGCATTTACTACTACTCAAAGCTCAGAAGTAATAGTGATGTTTTTCTTCTTGAACCTACAGGATTGTCTTGTTGATGCATTACTGCCCAATTCCCAAAGGCAGTGCTATGTTCGAATACAGAGTATTCAATGATGCCAAGCTTCGAGGTATTATGACGTTAATTTGCGATCTTGGCTGACAGGCTTAAAACGCTCTGAGGCTTTGTGAAGTAGCTGCCTCTGAACCCCAGTTATACTAACTTGATAATGAGAAATTATTGAGAGAGAGAGAGAGATAGAGAGAGAGAGAGAGAGAGAGAGAAAATTACTATTTCTTTTATTAATACATGGAGACAGTCTCCCGTGTCTGTATTACTCATCTGATGTTTACTTCTTTCATTCCTTTATTTTCTGAAATGATTTGGTGTGTGAGAGTAGTTTGGAAATTTTGGTTACCCATATTGATGTACTGTCTCTACATATTATTATCGGTGTTGGTGCGGTTCTGCTCCTTCTCAAAACAGAGCCCTCAACCAAAGATGCCAATGCTGGGGGTTTATTTAGATTCAGAAAATATTTTTAACTATGTGATGTAATCCAGCGTGTACATGGCATTCTGGCAGGGCATGGAGCTAGGCTCGTGGAGGAAAGAAAGACGAGCCCTCGCTCAAGATGAATTGCGCACAGAATCCATTCCCCGAGAATGCAGAGCACAAGTTGTTGAATCGTCTGAAAATTATTTTGGTTACCTTGCTGAAGTATACCAGCAGTGCTGATACAATGTTTCCCCGTCACAAAACAGAGCCCTGAATAAGACCTGACGTTCGGGAGCATTTCCTTTTAGAGAAGGTCCAACACGCCATATATGTTCCTCGTTACAGTGCATACCACTCTATCACCATGTTTGTAAGAGTGGATTTGTGAGTCATCTCAGCATGTCTTTGCTCTATCAATGTAATGTATATTTTTCTACAACCATGTTTGTAAGAGTGGATTTGGTGTGAGAGCCATTTGAACATTTCATTGCGCGAATTTTACTCCTATACTCAAAGCTCATAAATAACAGTGATGTTTTTCTTCATGAATCTGCATGACGGGCTTAAAACGCTCAGAGGCATCGTCAAGTAGCTGCCTCTGAACCCCAACTATACTAGCTGAATAATGAGCTATTTACCCGCAAAAAAAAGAATGAGAAACTATTACCACTTGATCTGACGTTCTGTGTTTTGTTACAAATGCCAGATTACCTCTCATAAAATCAGCAAGTCCATAGCACGGATGCTAATTCAGTGGTAAATGATGCAATTCCTAGGTGTCTTGCATCAACAAGATTATTACGACCATGGATAAACATAACAAACCTTGGCTAACATCGAAGTTACACTGATCAGATCAGCCAGCTATCTGCAAGCAACTGTGTGAAATACAATTAGAGTTATATGACCGGAGAATGCGTGCTGAGACATATCTGAGCGTGTATCATAAGCTGCAACGCATTGCAGCCACCGACATCTATTTCGATCTGCAACAGATCTCATGGCTACCATACTTGCCAAACATGGACAGCTACTAGAGGCGAGTATATATCCAATGGCGAATTGTCGGTAGACCGAGATGACATGACAGTCCGTCGAAGCAACAGCATCCAGCCCAAAGACCGTCTTGGCTCTGCTCAGGAACTGGTTCCTCCCCTTAGCAAACACGCAGTTAGTTCCACTAGAATCACTGCTGGTTTTGCTGCCTCTGCTGCGGGAAGTTCTGGTTCTGCATCTGGTTCTGCAACTGGTTTTGGTTCTGCATTTGGTTCTGCATCTGGTTCTGCAACTGGTTTTGGTTCTGCATTTGGTTCTGCATCTGGTTCCGCAACTGGTTCTGGTTCTGCATCTGGTTCTGCATTTGGTTCTGCTGGTTCTGGAGGCCCACCATGCCCTGCTGCTGCTGCAAGCTCTGGCCGCCTCCTTGCATGTTCCCGTATAGCCCCTGCTGCTGCTGTTGCTGTTGTTGTTGTTGCTGCTGCATTCCCATCATGCTGGTGGGGTTTGCGCCTCCCAAACCATACACTGGAGCAAGAAACAATGGGGAAATTTGCTCAAGCTTTATCTTCAATATTATCTACGCTAGTGACGGTTAAGGAGGATTTCATCATGATTTAAAAGTAGGACAACATACAAAACGATACAAAGATGTGCAGTTGTGGATCATGTGGATTTAAAGCTTTTTGCCCGGACCACTGTTTCAAATACTATAGCTAGAGACTTGCCATGGAGAAAACTGAATATATCCAGAATGGTAGAGCGCTAAAGGTCGGTGCATCCAACATTTTCCTAGTGTAATTGTTTTGGCGATGCTGGATTATGCTCCAAAAATAGCTTGAACGATAAAGAATTAATGTGTGTAAACTTCTGAACTGTGACCAGTATGCGGTTATACAACACTAGTTATTTTTGTAGCATAGTCCAATGTACATATCTTATGAGTTCAGCACCAACTATGCCAGCAATGGCACAAATACACTATACAGCTGTAAAAAAATAATGTATCTACATTTTATGACTTGAAAAGGTACATTTTCCAGCCATCTATTAACAATGACAAAAACCCTTAAAGGGGGTGAACTGTTACGTACTACTTTGGTCAGTCATCATTTGGGATGTATGACTCCTCTGAGGAAGCCCACCAGTCATTCCAAACTGCTGAACAATCATAAGAAAACAATATAATACTTTATCATAAATATAAGAAACGATTTAGTACATGTGCAAAAAATAAGGAATATCAGAAACACAACTGAAAAAGTACATTCATGTCATGCTGCAGAGCATTATCGATGAAAGATGGATGAGAAATAGTGAACCCCTGTTGCCATTCCAATCTACTGCCTACCACTTAGGAGTTCTACTTGCCAAAGTTGTCTGGAAGTCTAGGACTAGTGCTTCTCAAATCAAGATGAGCCATGAAAGTAAGAAACCCATTTAATCAGATTATGCTAATTAACCATTCCTTGCCTCCGTTGTAGTGACAGAAGGCATCAAGGCAAAGACTCCTAACTTGTGTGACTGCCTGGTGTTTGCAATGAATATATACCATATGCAGTACACTATACTTAATTGATTGTGCATGGCACCGTTCTTCTTGAAGACGTTGTTTTTTAAGAACTGGACATCAGGTGTTGTTTAGGTGGTGGTTGTGCAGCTTCTGCAAGGACTCTAACTCTGTAGCGGGACTTTTCTTCTTAGTTCTTCTTATTGTCTTTCGGCTATGTGACTCCGTAATGGTTAGAGCTATTGCGTTGTTGCAGAGGCTGGGTGTAATTGTATCTCCGTGATATTAATATACATTTCCCTTTATAAAAGAAAAGGTCTAGTGGAACCGACTCCAGCACATCCTCCTGCCCCGGCTTCGGCTTCAGTTGCTGTCGCGCCGTTGCACGGGCCTCCATTGCCGTGCGGTAGAGGGACTCGGCAGTCCACGGCTAGCGGCCGATCTCATCGAGGTGAATAGTACCAAGGGAGTTTTCCACACCTTGCTTGATTGTAGTTTCCTCATTGTCATCGACATGCTGAGCCTCCTCCTGCTTTACCAAGGCTAGCGGTCGAGCGTCATCTCGCGGCCCGAGTTTCATGGCCTGACTTCGTGGGCTAGGCGTGGATTGATACGTCATAAACGTATTCTTAATTCTGATGTTCCATGTTGTTTCCATGCCATATGATACATGTTTTCCTTACACTTTATGTCATTTTATCGATTTGCCGGGACTAACCTATTGACAAGATGCAACAGAGTCAGTTCCTGTTTTCTGCTGTTTTTAGTTTCAGAAAAGATATTCTGGAAATATTCTCGGAATTGGAAAATTCGAATCTCGAAAGTCTTAGAATTCCCGAAGGTTCCACAGAGACCCGAACAGGCCCGGAGGGGCGGCCAAAGGGTGGCCACGCCATAGGGCGGCACCCCCTGGCCGCGCCTAGGGGTGGTGTGCCCCCTCGGGCGCCCACCGCGATCGCTCTTTCGCCCATATATCCCCCTCATGCGTGAACCCTAAAAATATGCCACTTTTCCACAAAAAAGCACTCGAGTCCGTCGTTATCGTCAACCCGAGATCAGGAGGGATCTGGACTTCTCTCCGGCACCCTGTCGGGAGGGAAAATCATGACCGGAGGGGTCTACACCCCCATGCCCGCCTTCGGAGTGATGCATGAGTAGTTCATCCTTTGACTACGGGTCCATAGCAGTAGCTAGATGTTTGTCGTATCCTCTTTCTGCATCATGTTTCGATTTCGTGAGCTGCCTCACATGATCGAGATCATCTTATTGTAATGCTACATGTTGTGTTTGCTGGGATCCTATGATTATCGAATGCTATGTCTTTTGATTAGCAATCTATCATGTTGTCTCATGTGTATGTTATTTATGATCTTGCATGCTCTCCGTTGTTAGTAGATTCTCTAGCTAAGTAGATGCTAGTGACTCCAAGAGGGATTATTTATGCTCGGCAGTGGGTTCATGCCTCCTTTGCATCTGTGCTCGAGTGACAGAAACGTGACGGATGGAGGATGTGCTGTTGCAATTAGTGAGAAAACAACGATGTTTGCTTTGTTTACATTACACACTTTGATTACTGCGATAATCTGTTGTTTGCAACTTAATATCCAATGTTTGTTCGGATGATATTCGGAGAGTGGATTATTAGTCATAGATGCAGTTCGATGACGATATATGTATTTTGTTGTAAGGCCCGCATGAATCTCATAGTAATCTTTATGTCATGCATGTTTCATTATCTATTAATTGCCCAACTGTAATTTGTCCACCATACATGTTATCAATCTTTTATGGAGAGATGCCATTAGTGAATTGTGGACCCCTGTCCATTTTCTCATACTGATAATACACAAACTACTTCCGGTGAGATTGACAATCTCACTGTTTCGTTGGGGCAAAGTGAATTGATTGTGTTGTGTAGGTTCCACGTTGCTGCTGAACCGGTAGTGCGTCATGCCAACTCAGCTGCATCAACCTTTAGAAGTTGTTTGTCCTCCTACTGGTCGATTCAACCTTAATTCCTTTCCGAGGAAAAACTTGCTGCTATGCTCTTCATACCTTCCTCTTGGGGTCTCCCAACGAGTGCAAGATCTGCATCATCACGGATTCGGACCAAGTCGCAGTGGTGGCAGAACCGCCACCTACCGGTTTGTGCGGCCGTTGCAAAAATTCCGTTGCCTGCTGAGTTCTTTGGTCTCAACCGGCCGACCTACCACGGGCGCTCTGACGCGAGCTTTCCCGGCCACGCAGGGTCATTGACGGCGAAGGCAGGATTAGCCCTCTACGCGGCCGGGAGCTCCATCCATTGCGAGTGGAATAAGAGCTCCATCTAGGCACTGCCATTGGTGTTGATTAGCGGGACGACGTACCTATGCTCGGTGATATCCACTATGATATATTATTTGTGCATCGCATCACTGTTTTAAAACTTTTCCTACGTATACTCTTCTGTATTTGAACCGTATATTTCTGTATTTAAACTGTACATACCTGTATAAATACGATACAGCATATTTAAAAAATACAGGAAATAATAGGTGTGGCGCACCATACACCATAGGCGTCGCGCGCCAGGGGAAAATAGGCGCGGCTCACTGGAATATAGGCGTGGCGCACCGTGGACGTGCGCGACGACTATCAGTAGACGTGGCGCACCAGGCAGGTGCGCCACGGCTATTCCAATAGGCGCATCGCGACTATGGTGGCGCAACCTGGTGCGCCACGCCTAGCCAATTTCGGTGTGCCACGCATCACCTTTCCCTTGTAGTGACGTGTTCAGCAGCCACGTGTCCGCAGGGACGAGCCGGTGCAACTCCTTAGTTATCGGATTCGAGAGTGTGCGCGGCCACATGTGCTTCCGCCGCGAGGTGCTGCGAAAGCCATTTTTTTCACCAGACGGAAAAAGTTTTTATTTGCGTGCATTGATCACGTTAAAATTTTGTTTGCGAGCATTAATTTTAAATACTAACATTCAAGGTGAAGTTGTTGTGAGATTTTATGTTTCATTGTTCTTGTACACGAGGCTTATGTATATTTGTTACAGAGTGGTGTCGGAGTGGTCTAGGACACGACATATATGAGTATGGGCATATGCCTATGTTTGGAAATTATCAAGGGCAAGAGAAATGAATGTGGTGGTCAAAGAGATGCGACAACACATTATGATTGTGTTTTGGTAATGCTACTTTAGTAGTAGGAATGTAGTTTAGTGGTGAAAACTATTGGTCTGACATTTTGATCTGTCGAACTTGTCATCGGTAATAATTTGATATTTTTTTTATCTCAAAATAGGCTTTTTTCCCCCTATATTAATATAGCAACAACACACGGTACAACTGCGAGACCACTGGTAGGGCAAAACAGCAAAACACGCCCAAAACAGAAAAGAAAAACAACGCCAACATCGGTTGATTGATGAAAACGAAGATGACTCGCAACCGTTGCGCCTACCGATTATCCCCACCACTATCTTAGTACTCCGAATCGTCTAGTACCAAACAACACCTTCAAGAAGGAAAGCGACGCCAGCGACGTTCTTCCCCAGATTGATCCTAGGGATTCCCGCGGTATGCCGCAGAGACAAGGGAAGGGGTACTCCCGACACCCTGCAGAAAGGAATGATGATACCCGCAGGAGTCAGCGCGTCGGTATCAAGATGACAGGGATTTCTCCCGACCCCCAAAAAACTAGATCCCGGACAATCTGTAGTGCTCCACCAAACTTGCCGCCCACCAACATACGCCACCTCGGTCTTGGAGTCACCAACGCCATCTCACCATGGAAAACTCCACGAGGCCAGATGGAGAGGAGATAACCGAAGACAAGAGGCGACAGGATCACAACCACGTGGGAGGGAACACCCTCCATCGCCATAGACAGTAGCCGACCGGACACAACGACAGGAGCACACGGGGCAATGGAGCTGGAAGGCAGCAACACAGCCACCTGAAGGACATCCTCCACCACCAAGAGCGGGTGCCGATTGAACGCAGTAGCAGGGACACACTAGGCCGAAGAGCCGGCCGAGTCCCAGAGGGTCGTAAAGTCCCCGCCACCGCGCTGCTGCACGTAGGGACTCAATGTTGCTACCCTCGTAAACACCATAGAACCGGCCAGACCTTGAAGGGCCCACGAAGCCCCGCCGTCGTGCTGCAGCAGGGGTGGAGTCGTCACTGCCATCAACGTCACGACCTGCTCCAAATCAAACCGGACGGAGCAAGCCCAGCCCGGCCCTCCCTAACCCAGATAGTGCCCAAAGGGCTCAGATCTGGGCATATAGGGCTCCGACCGAGCTCAGCCAGCCACCACCGGTGGCGCCACCGCGTCATCTACCACGAACTCGGCACTCAGCCACCGCCGTACAAAGACGCACCTCCGTCGTTGAGATGCACCGCCTGGAGCCTCCCTATCCGCGTGAGGGCGCCACCGTGGGGGAAAAATCAGGGGTTCACCGCCACCGGCGCCGTCGGGGACCAGCTCGCGACGACCACCGGTATGGCAGGAGGAAGAGGATGAGTGAGCTCTGAAGAAGGGCACCGGCGGGGTTTTTGTAACATCCCAAATTTACATTTGGAATGTTTTCCATTTAGAGCATATTCATAGCATGGCATCATTTCAAAACTTGCATTTGAGTGTTGCATTTCAAACCCAAAATAAAAATCATGTTTTAAAAAGCCCCAAATCCTCCTATAAGGCATTTATAAGCCAAAGGATATTTGGATATTTTATTTTTCCCAAAATCATCCAATAATCCTCAGATATGATAGATTTTCAAATTTCAAAATTTTAGAAATTTGTTTGACTCGATTCAGAGTTATATTTCAAAAGTTATGAAAGTTTTAAGAAAAAGATAAAAGAAAAAAAAACAAGGGAAAAATTATCGGACTAGTGGGATGGCTAAACAAGCCTAGGCAGGAAGGCACGCACGAGCACGAGCGGTCTCAGGATTCTTATACGGTACAAAATCCCGTTTTTTATGTTACCCTCCCATTCAAAGTTCCATATCTCTTAATTGCAGAGTCTAAATTCGAATCCGTTTCTTTTGGCTTGTTCCTTACTCCAAGGAGCAACTTTCCACCAGCGTCCCCACCCATAAATAGCCCAGCCTCGGCCGTGAGGTGGCCCCAAATTCGAAACTCATGTTACTCACCACGGTCAGTCAGTCGCTCGGTTGACTTAAGTCTTCGCGAGAGCTTTAGATATCACCGAAACCTCACTTCTTTTCATCCACCACAGACAGAGAATTTCGAGATCTACTCTCTCAGAACTGAAGTGGCAAAAGTTTAATTACTCTTCAGTCGTTTGTCCGTTTTCGCTTAAATCTCTACTGGAGTTGCATCTCATCGTTATCTACAACTTTTGTTCTTTGAGTTTTTTGATTTGAGTTAAGGATTTTTTTATATAAATCCGATCTACCTTTGCCCATCGGAGTAACTCGAAATTTTAAATGTACACTTCGTTCTTGTTCATTTAAAAAGTTACCGTTGAGTGTTTTATTTGTTTTTAGGATCTTATTAGTATGTTAGGTTTAGATCCACCTTTTTACACAGTTTATTTCGGAAAGATCTTGTAGATTGTTGATTAATTTTATATAATTTGGTTAAGCTGTTTTTTTTGTCTCTTGTATTACAAACTTTTCCATGCATCATATCTTGTTTAGACAAACAGAGTACTAGTAAATTAATTGTCTTGCATTATTAAATCATCATGCATCCATATGTTGCGACTTAGTCGAGTGCGTGAACGACTCCAATTTCTGTCAAGGCAAGTGACACACATGTTCCTACTATTTTAATATATGCATTAGAGTTTTATTATAGCTATGCATGAGTAGAAGTTGACTGTTATCGCTATGCTATATTGCTTCACTAACACCCAAGTGGAGTAATCATATGTTTTCCGTAGAGGTTAGCAATCCATTATATATATTCGTGGTTGGGATTATTATCATGTTAAAGAATTAATCGTTATTTTAATTGCTTATGAAAACAACATGATAATTAAATAACCACTAGGCGGATTGCTAGCATGTCATCAGAGTACAAATTTCGGTGGGGACCGCCGCCCAGTATCTTGAGATTATGTTTAGTTTCTATATGTATTTTTTCTTTATGTGCATCCGTGTTTTATATTAGTATGGGCTAGACATAATTTGTAGGTTGTGGTGACTCGAACCCAACGTGTCCAGAGATGTAGGTGTAGGATGGCCTGGCTCGTGGAGGGTTTAGAGATCTACTGCTTATGTTTTTGGCTTAATTTTTTTCCCTTCCGTGGTACTAATGGTGTATCATGGTGTTTGGGGTCGATTAGGCAACATGCATAAAGGGCATAAACCTCGCGAGGGTTAAAACTAAGATACTATCCGTGTTCCATTGGTTACGGACAATTCAACAACTAGATGAAAAACATGACATATCTCGTGCATTTTGTTTTATTAATTACTACCAATTTGACTATGGGTTATTGGAGAAGTGCCTGATGGTGTTTCATCGTGCTAATCCAAAAAGGGTAAGAGCACTTTTTTATCAAGCAAAGTGTCCAATTATGTGTAAAATTTAATTTATATTAAATATTAAGTCAAATGCCTTTATGCAAATTAGCCTATAAACTCCACAAGCCAAATATGCATGTAGATTAGCATTTGCCATTTATTATACCACCATAGTGTCACTTGCCAACATTGCTCAGAATGATGTGACCTCCTTTTTGGGGGCTGCATATTCTAACGTGCAGGTTGTTCGGATTCAGAGTGATCGACGTAGATCTCGTGACTCCACTCAACATGTTTGTTCGCCTGTGGCACAAATTGAAGACTGGAGCCCTTATATTTGCTTTTTTGAATAAATTTTGTGCTAGCTTCCGCTATGCAAGTTGTAATAAAGTGCTTTACTCTGAATATTCGATAGTAATACAATGCATTTGTTTTCGGTGATTACTATCGGTGTTGTGTGTGCTGGCCAGTACTACACACAACAATATAGCCTATGTTGGGCCGTAATAACTGCAATATTTTTTTCCAATGACTCGTTTGTGAGTTTGGGATATTTTTTATATTGTTGGATGCATCGCATATATTGAATCGGTCCTCGTCCACGAAAGTGAAAACGCCTCCAACCGAGACAGATAGTGAAGGCATTGCTTTTGGAGACTTTATCATGGTCCGTTGTGTTGCCACGGTAGTGACTGAAGTAGCTGTTGGAAACTACTCCCTCCATACCTAAATATAAAATGTTGTAGTTATTGTTCATGTTGTCTAGATACATGCTAATATGAGTGAACATGTGCACTAAAAGTTGTCTAGATACACATAGACATATGGAAAAGGGGTAAAACATGTTACATTTAGGAACGGAGGGAGTATATATGTGTATTCTCGATTTCTCGACTAGCTCGTGATATTTAGGTTTTGTAGAGGTCACGTGTACTTATCTCTTCTTAATATATAAATATTACCCTTTATAAAAAACATGCATGCAAATTACGATGATCACAGGATTGGGAGCAGAGCAGAGCATACGGACTTGAGAAAATATAGATGATCTTTTTTTGTAAGCTGACCAGGCTTGCCGCCTGGTAAATATAGATGATCGAAGGACAACATTTTCCAGCTTGTTTGATAGACGTAGTGACGCGTCTCACGGAGGGTTGCCTGCCTTCGGCCCTTCGGTGATCGGGGTACATAGACGAGGCATACGTACCATGAAAATGGCCTAGATCAAACTAGTCCCACGAATCATGCAGGCAAAGCTTAATAGCACCCGCGCGCTATCCATGGCTCGTCGCACGAGCTTGCGCTATGAGTCTTGGACCCAGCAAGCGCGTCCTAGCTTGCTTGATGGAATTGACCCTTCGGCGCCATACCCTCAGGCACCACCTTCGACACCGTCGGACGGGATGTCACCACTGGAGAACCCTCTGAATGAGATACCACCAGCAGCACCAACACCACGGGTTGGGATGACGGTCCCGATACGGCCGGCAACAATGCCAAGCTAGCTCGCTACGCCGGTGAAGACATTGGCGCCCTTGTTTCCAAAGCGCATGCCATATCTTGGCGCTCTCATTATGTTGTTGGTCTGAGAGGTCGATGCTACTGCGGTGCTTATGTGTGGTGGAGATCGTGGTTTAAATAGGTGGCGGAGGCCAGGGCACGTAGGGTCCTGCGGACCGTGTAGATGCGTGCGTAAATGAGGGGAGAGCAATCATAGTTTATAAAACCGAATGCGTAATCGAATTGGCGAGGCTGTCGATTTAGATTTTCACCGGCCGGACCGTCGGTTCATTGATTCATTCCCGACAAAAAACTAGAATATTTAACATATTTAAAAAAAAATTAGACCGCAGAACAAATAAATACACACAATATTTTGTGTGATGCACTAAAAAGTCACAAAGTGTTGCTAGCATAGATGGTAAATGAGCTTGTAGTGGACCTTGAGTCAAGGTCGATTGTTCAATTCCTAGTTTATAAACCATTTTCAGTTTGTATTTCTGGTCTTTTAGTAAAAGACCAATGCTTCTTAAAAAACCATACAAGGCTCCAATTCCTTGTTTTTTCGATCGGACCCCCGGTCTGGACCGGTTTTTAAAACTAGGAGTGCAAGTGCGGCATTTCTGTGTACTGAATGTTTTTTAAGGAACTAGGACGAGTGGAGCCAAGCGAGACGGACTTCTGAATCCCACATTAGGCACCTCGAAGACCAGTTTTGAATCGAGTGACCAGAGTTTGCGGTAAAAATTAGAAGGAACCCCAGATATATAAGGCAATTTAGTTGATGATATTCGGAACCTTGACATCTCCCCAAGTAAAATGTACTAACGAAAATACACAAATATTGTAGGGGCTACGGCTCACTCTGGATCCGGTGCGAGACTTTGGAGCCGGACACGTATAAGTTAGGTACCCTCATTGAGAATATTTCTAACATTAATCACTTTTAAAATCCAAAAATAAAACGACCGAATCGCACAATTTTATGGCGGTGGCTAAATTGCTTTTAGACGACAAATTTTATACTACTTAAGCCGCACAAATTTTGTTGTAGGGCTTAGGTCTCATTGAACCTCTGAAGATAGATAATCTTACGGCAAAGGACAAGGCACACATTGTCACCAATTAATATAGATTAGAGGGAGTAGAATACTTGCAAAAAGCTATAGCTGAAAAATCCAAGAAGTTATGGCGAGTTCATAGCTTACAGTTTCACCCTATAGTGAATATGTCCAATGCCACTTGTTTGTCACGCTTTAAATGGCATGTGAACTGCATGTATAGTTGTGTGCCTTGGAAAGAGAAAATTTCCAATTTTCTTCTATTTCATTGTAACATGGATATGAACAATATTATAAAAAAAACATGGATATGGACATAAAAGATAAATTTCTGATCCGAAATGGAGCATCATCCACTACATGGACATGCACAATTCTTTGCAGTTGTCGGTCTTAAGTTTCTACTGGATTAATCAATTAAAAAACAAGACCATTGGAAGGCGGAACTCTTAATTGAGATCGGTGTACTTATGCAACACTCATATGAGCCTATTAACTTATCTTTGGACAATATACAAGCGAATCCACCGTAATATCTAATGATGTTTCTTGCAATATTTCTAAAAATATGACGTGTGTGGTGCAAGGGTGATGAAATACATATTAATATGCTCAGCTGGTACAGTAAAATATGACACTAATGAAGTTGATGCAACCGGAAGTGATGACAACTGATATGCACATTGAAAAAGTAAGTCATGGCTCCAAGCTACCAACAGTCAAGGCAATGAATGAACCGCGTACATGAGTTTGATGTATATTTGCACCAACCATAGATGTCCACAAATAAAAATTGCACCTAACCATCCGCCAAATTATTTGGAAATAGTTAAGGAGGTGGTTTGATAAGGCATATGCACGAGGTTCGCCCTGGCGGAAACACATGGCACATGGTAGATATCATTGAAAATTAAAATATTTGGATGGTATATTCATAAAGGCTAATCTTCACAAAAGACAACCTTATAAAGTGTAAATATCAAGGGAGAAAAACATGTATATTTTATCATCATGACGAGACAATAAAACACTCGTTCTTCCGATGTTTGTCTGCTCTATATGGTATGTAATTAAGGTGGTCTCAATCTTGTATATCCGTCTAGTGCTGCAAATTTGTTTGGTAACTGACTAAATGGTATTGGTACAAGGTTAAAGTTCATCTTCGGTTGGGAGCGATTTCCTTAGTATGGTTGCTTAGGTTATATAGAAATGATAAGGTTCTTAATGTTAAAAATTTCTCTCTTACCTAGGTCATTTAGCGCTATACCCACCTGCTTCATTCATGAATATCACTACATCGCGTGCAATTTCGCGACCTGTTTATAGAGGTGTCTTCCGGTTAGCAGATACGATGAGATATTTTCTTATTCCACATGGGTGGCGGTATAATCTCCAGATCGGACCTCCAACTGCTCCATAGGCGTGTTTGCTTTTTTTGATTGGTCCCTTGTAATTCGTCTTAGTTACATCTTTTTATTGTTTGGGCTGCTTTCCTTGTGGGCATCGTTGTTATGCAGAGGCCGAGTCTAGCTCTTATGTATATTATGGATGTTTTGATTAATAAAATGTCCATTATGAAGATAAACTATGTCGAACGAAGAATTCGTAACATCGGCAAAAATGCGGATCAACAGAGGATCCAAAATTACTCAATTCACTACATCCATAGGTGATCTTTGAATTTTCTTCTTTGATATCTCATTGCTCACACGAAATTATCAGAAGTTAAGGAGCCACAACAACACGGAAGCACAACACATACTTACCTATGGCTCAAAGAATTGAGTTGTACACAATAAATTAAAGAGTGAAGTCCGATTTTTACATGATCTAGTGATAGTTAGTGTGCTCTAGCTTGTACCTTCTCCATGTTTAACATCTAATTACAACAACTTCACGGGATGTAAACAATTTTTTCTATTTTTTGGTACTTAAAAATATATGGGAGTCAGAATGGAAGCACCACATTAAGCCACATCACCTAAATTATTTTAATCATTAGATTTATAATTTAAGGATAATATTGAATGTTAGATACCCCGTATGTTTAACGTGAGTTTACTTCCTATTGGACACATTTTGAAAACCAACTCACGTAATTTATCGTAATTAATACAAATAATTTTATTTGACCTTGCTAAAGAAGGTGTGTTTTCTGAATTCACCGAGATCTATAAAACAATTGGCCTTGGCAGATTAGGGAGATGGGTGAACAAGGGTGCTTCCTTGTGAAATTCCCTCCACACCTCAATGTAGATCAAATCATTGGTTATCCCAGGTTTGTCCTAGCTAAAGTAGGTGTGTGGTTCAAGGCGGAAGCCTGGTCTGATGACCCTGAACCTATTGAGATTCTTTACCCAGTCTGGGTTCTGGTAACTGGATTTGAATCAGAGTGGTGTGAATGAATTATCATTGACCAGACCATGTCAGTCTGTTATGTTCTGTTGGATATTGATTGGCTTAGTGTCTTCAAAAAGAATGCCCAGACTATCATATTCAAGATTAACTACAAAGAACCTTTAGAAATCCATGCTCGTAGGGCCTTTTAAACTCATAGAAACTTCTTTCACTTGGGCTTCAAGGTGGAACCGGATATATATCCTGATAATGACCTACTTGTGGATGAACTAGACGAGCATAGTATAAGTAGTGAGCTTTCCTTTGGCTCCCAAAAATGCATCTAAACACAATGTAGAGCTATCCTTAACTCTAGAAGATCAAACAACTGAATAATTATCCAAGGTGAATACCAAGGTGGCACATCTAACTTGAATAATTATCTTGCTACTGAGGATCAAGCTACAATAGGTGAACATTTGATGAGATATTTTGCAGTGTTCTACCTTTTACTGGAAAAAGGGATGGTGTTCAAGAGTGGAAATTTCCTATGGGATAAGTCACCCAATCCATGTGCTGAAGTAAATTTTGGATAGTTCTGTAATGAAGAGCCAGGAGATTTCATGATCTTTTCACAAAAATCCAAAGAGTGATGAAGGAGATGAACCTTCCATCAACCCCCCAAGGACATAATGCCTTACTTTAATGGTTTGGTAGTGTTTGAGAAGGTGGATATCCAAGGCCTTCTCAAGAAGCCAAAATGGCGGTCGGTACAACCTGTCTGATACAACTCCAGGATTGACAGTTCAAAGAACATTCTTTAAAAACAAAAGGAAAGGAAATAGATGATAAATATAGAATTTCCCAAGAAAGTTAAAGGTATTATCTATGATATTATTTTAATGTTTGAAGTCGTGAGGTTCTAGATTCCATGGCTGATACAACTAGATAATTCCCCGCGCGTTGCTGCGGGAATTATTTGTAAATTATTAGAATGATATTTGGTTGCATGGGGGATAAATACTTTGTTGAAATAAGTAGCAAAAAATCTTGTAAACTGATTATGTATTCTTCTTTTCTCTGCGGTCAGATAAAAGGAAATGAGGCATAAACACATCAGTTTGTGAATCCTATTTGAAGATCTGAAAATTGATAAGTTTGGCCACCTTACCTCTAATAGGAGGAGTTGATATGCATTTCTCAAATAAGGTGAAAACTCCAAGAAACGTCCGCCGATATTTTTCCAGATTTAATATATGGTTTTGGTTGTTTTTAAGCTAAACCAAGTCATAGGGAAGTATAAATATCACATCGTTTTAGAAATACTTGTATGGTTCTGCTGAAATCCAAGGGAACACAATAACTAAATTGTGCATTCATTCATATAAAATAGCAATACAAAAATTCATGTAGTAATGTGTTATTGCAGGTTTAGAAAATGAAATGCATGTTCTTCACAAAATTGGAACATAATTATTATTATATATAACGGGATGTATATGAAATCGAAAGGTTAAATAGTTGTAAACCCATTAGGTTAACCAGATTGTAGAATCAAATGGTTTAGAATCTTACCTCACTTGCATTATTCTGATTTGGTACGAAATATCATGGAGAATAACCCTTTGATCACCCTCCCCAAACTCTGCTAATTCCTGGCACCTAACACACTTATCACATAATGAATGCATTATCTTATTCTGGAGAGCTATAAAATATTGAAATCATCAGAATATTGTTAGATGGAATTTCAAGGACTGACATATAAAGAAATCAATCAGCGCATCGCAGACCAACATCAAACCAAATTCAACATATTACAGTCTAAAAATGCATACGTTCTACCGTCTATAGTGTAGAATTTCCAATGCCTCTAGGTACAACGGAAATGTAACAGGTGCAGCAAATCATGGTACATAGAAGGAAAGAAAGAATGCAAGAAGTTGAGCCGAATATATAGAAGGGAAATAAAATTAAAACAAAGGTTGTTTCCCAAATCTGGAACTTGATGGTACCAACTGCAATCTACCTCCATGGATGGGAGCCTCGTGCATGAAACTACTCCTGCTAACAAAAAACAACGATGAAAAAAATTATTAGAAGGAAAAAGGCTAGATCTAAGTAAGATAATAAAACTGTATCGTTGAAGGTATAGAGTTCCAAAATTAAGTAAGGTTTGTGGGATTGAGCAGAGGAATCCCATAGTACTGTCTGTTGGTGAAGCTCTTGCCGATCTGCTCACTGCTTGAACTTTGAAGCTGCCAAATACATGCATCGTATGAGTAGAAAAATCCATGTTAATTTCTCAGATCCAAAAGGTGCAGCATACGTTAATACCACAAGGAAGTGGAGACGCTTCAGGTGAACGTGTAGTTGAGAAGGCATGGAAGAAGAACCAAACTCAATGCTTCGGTGCAAGGTGGTTAATTAATAACAACACAGTTAATTAATTGGGATGGTGTGGTGATCGTGGTTGGAATGACATTCCAAAATTAAGTAAGGTTTGTGGGATTGAGCAGAGGAATCCCATAGTACTGTCTGTTGGTGAAGCTCTTGCCGACCTGCTCACTGCTTGAACTTTGAAGCTGCCAAATACATGCATCGTATGAGTAGAAAAATCCATGTTAATTTCTCAGATCCAAAAGGTGCAGCATACGTTAATACCACAAGGAAGTGGAGACGCTTCAGGTGAACGTGTAGTTGAGAAGGCATGGAAGAAGAACCAAACTCAACGCTTCGGTGCAAGGTGGTTAATTAATAACAACACAGTTAATTAATTGGGATGGTGTGGTGATCGTGGTTGGAATGACATGCAAGATTGGGTATCGTGGAAACTTTAGAACGCATTGAAAATGACATGCATGACTTGGTGATGTGGCCATGAAATTGATCAAGGATGAAGTGGACCAATTAGATGATTGTTGATGTGGACACTTTGCATGTTGAGAGAAATAGAGTTAGTGGGTTGCTCCTATTTAGATATTGTAGATTAGTGTATTTGTAGACTTTGATAATTCTAGTCCTGGCGGTGGTGTTTCTTGTGTGATTCCCCCCTTGACTCCTCCACATAATGTTGGAGACCGTGATGATTAGGCTAAGAAATGTAATAAAGTAACTAGGAAAACTTGGGGAAAGCTCCGCATGATAGCCTTTAAATGGCTAGTGCCTTCTACAATAGCAGAGGAGTTACTACTTCTGGTAGAAAAGATTTCATTGATGAAAACATTGTTCCTCTTAAACTAGACTATATTGGTTTCCAGGAGACAAAAAGGGAGAATTCTATTAACTAGTCAGGTAAAAGAAATTTTGAATGAAAGATATTCCCTTCATTGGGTCTGCTGGGGCGTATTCTTGTTGGGGTGAACTGTGAACTCTTTGATATACTTGCCTGGTAGATCAAATAATTTACTATTAGTTCTATTGTTAAAAACAAGCATTCTAGTGTGATTTGTAGAATTACAACTGTCTATGGTCCTTCTTATGTTCAGAAAAAGCAGGAGTTCATTTAAGAGTTTCATGAGCTTTTTATCAACAAGAAGGGCATGTCCTTTACGAGGGGATTTAAACCTTATTAGGTGTAAGGTAGACTGACCAAAAGTGGGTTGATAATTTTAATGTTTGGGTGAATATGTGGAGTCTAATAGAATTAGATATGTATGGTATGGCTTAATCGTGGGATAACAAGCAGGAAAATTTTAGTAGAGTAAGATTGACAAGGTGTTTTACACGACTAGCCTAGATGCTGCTGGTCATTGATGTCTACGCACGCTTCTATTCTTGTAGATAGTGTTGGGCCTCCAACTTCAGAGGTTTGTAGAACAGCAACAGGTTTCCCTTAAGTGGATCAACCAAGGTTTATCGAACTCAGAGATATAGAGGTCAAAGATATCCCTCTCAAGCAACGCTGCAATTAAGATAGAAGAAGTCTCTTGTGTCCCCAACATGTCTAATACAATTGTCAGTTGTATAGGTGCACTAGTTCGGTGAAGAGAGAGTAAAATACAAGTAATATGGATGATTATAAGTGACAATAGCAATCTGAAATAAAAATGGAAGGAAGCAAACATGTAGCAGAACTGATTGTAAACGCGGTTTCAATGCTTAGAAACAAGGCCTAGGGATCCTAGTTTCACTAGTGGACACTCCCAACAATGATAACATAATTGAAGGCATAAATATCTCTCTTCACTACACGACTCCAAACAACTCTCCGGTTGAATAACAAACACCAATTCATTGCGTAGGGCTGAAAAACGCACTCCTTAAAGTCGCATTCCCATGTCTAGTTAACCCCACGCTGTCACTATGAGCCCCCTAGAAGGTACTACACAAACAGCACAATTTCATAGAGTCATCCAACACAAGATATAAATATCATGCTAAACCACACGGTGCACACAGTGTCACCTTTACACCGTGATCAAAGTGTTCACGGAGATCTCATAACAAAACCACTTAAGTATCATAACAGATGAAGAATACCATCTACTGATTCAACTATATTACAAAGCTCATGATCACATAAAGATCACACCATCGGAGAGAGAGATCAAGCACATAGCTACCGGTAGATACCTCTGCCCAGGGGAAGAACTACTCTATCCTCATCATAGGAGACGGCAACGACGATGAAGATGCTGGTGGAGTCGATGGAGATGGCTCCGGGGGCACTTCCCCGTCCGGCGGGGTGCCGGAACAGAGATTTCTGTCCCCGAAACTTGTTGGTGGTGCAGCGGAGCTACGGATGTTTTGGCGTAAAAGGCCGATTCTTTTAGGGTTTATGCATTCGGGGGCATATATAGGCGAAAGGGCGATGTCGGGGGGTGGCCAGGGGGGCCACACCACCTGGTGGCGCGGCCAGGGGGACCCGCGCCACCCTGTGGTGTGGCCCCCCTCTGGGTCTCTTCGGGACTTCCTTGACCCTCCGGGACTTCTAAGACTTCTGGCTTTTGAGTCGTCCAATTCCGAGAATATTTCCAGAACAACTTTTCTGAAACTAAAAACAGCAGAAAACAGGAACTGGCTCCATGACATCTTGTCAATTGGTTAGTCCCGGAAAATCGATAAAAATAACAGAAAGTGTAAAGAAAACATGTAGCATATGGCATGAAAACAACATGGAACATCAGAAATTAAGGATACGTTTATGACGTATCAACATCCCTAAGCTTAGTTCCTACTCGTCCTCGAGTAGGTAAACGATAAAAACACATAATTTCTGAGGTGACATGCTAGCAACATAAACTTGATCATCATAGTAATGTAAAGCATGTAAACTAGGATCAAATGAATAAAGGCTGGGTTTATAATTGATATCAAAGAGTAATGTAGAAACCATCAGGAATACCGAAGTAAAACTTTTCAATGAATCAATACTAAAAGACCATCCACTGTGCAAAGTCTATTAGAGATGATTTAAGCTTCAAGAACAACAATATAATAATCCAAGAAATCAAATTCTCACAATAACTCATGTTAGGATCAAGTCAAGTGATAACAATATGCACATAGGAAAATGATTCAAATAAATGTGCACTTAAAACAAGCAAGCATTCTGTATTGGTTCCTAGCACCAGGATGTTATGGCTAAAGGAACATTATGGGGGGTTTGGATGTTCAATGGAAGAAATTTTCACACAACTCAAAGTGATCATTAGACAAGAGAATGTCTTATAATCGAAGTTATGCAAGGAGTAGTTATTGCCACACAACGGATGCACATAGAGCTATAAGTGTATGAAAGCTGTCCAATGGAACTAGTAGGGGTGCATCCAACATGCTTGCTCACAAAGACCTAGAGCTCTTTTGAGGAGGCTCATCATTGAAATATACAAACCAAGTTCTATAATGTAAGTTCCCCGCATAGTTATGCAAGTCATAACATGAAAACTCTCTTCAAACTGAAGTATTGATGATAAACAAAGCACAAGTGTGGAATAAATGATAGTAATGTTGCCCCCTCTCTCTTTATTTTCTCTCTTTTGCCGATTTCTCTTTTTTTCCCTTTACGGCTTTTTATCTTTATTTTTATTTTTTTGATATATAACCTCACTGGTACAGGCCACACTCTATTTTACAATGAATCAACACACTTTTAGTACTCATAACTCAAACTGAAATATCTGTGATATATAAAACTAAATGCTCATGCTAGTGTAGCAATATGCAAAATAACAATGAAGCATGACAAGTAACATAATGATGATGGATGTTTTATGGAAATATATCTCAGAATGGCTATGGAAATGCATGGTAGGTAGGTATGGTGGTTGTTTTGAGGAAGATAAATTTTGGCTTATGTGTAGTAGAACAAAGTTCTCGCACAGGGTTTGGAGGTACTGGAGAAGTTTGCACCAACTGACAATGTGAGAATGAGCAATGCACAGTACCAAAAAGGCTAGCAAATATGGATGGTGGAAGTGCCAGAAAACCGCAACATAGAACTCACAAGTTAAAAGATTCCAAATAAAATCATGATCTCATAAGGCATAATGAAAATCACTCCAAGAGGGTTAGTGGCAGTGACAAGTAACTATTAGCTATCCCGACAGTAGCACGTAACAAAAAGCCATTACGATTGCTGTCAGCAAAGGATGTCATATACCATTATCCTATCAACTGGTTATTTGAGTGTGGCACAGTTTGAAGCTTCTAGACCAACCATTAATAACTTTTTACTCTAATAAAACAACAAGTTTACCATTAAGCATATTCATATCTCAAAACAACATTAAATAATCAAGTGAACCATTTTAATGATCTACACGAATATGCAAGCTTTTTCGTTATACCATCTACCACACGTAGCATTTTCTACCAAACACCAAACAAAAAAAACGCTCCAAGAGATATAGAAATGAAACAAGAGAGTACTAGCACAACTCTACTAAAACTAACAGCTCTGAATAAGACATGCATGAAAACAAGGGCTAAACGCAGTACTGGCAAAAAGTGAACACTCACAGAACAATAAGCATGAAAACTAGATTGTTCTAAACAATAAAAACGGAGCATGTCTCTCTCTAAAACAAGTATGGTAGGTTCCAGTGATAAACTACAGAAAAGAAAACTAAACTAACTGAAAGCAAAAATAACTAATGCTCGAAGTAAAATTCATATGATGTGACCAAATAAAAATATAGTTTCACTAGAAGTGACCTGATAAATTGTTGATGAAGAAGGCAATGCCTTCGGCATCCCCAAGCTTAGATGCTTGAGTTTTCTTAGCATTTGATGGGATAAACCACGGGGGCATCCCCAAGTTTGACCTTGCAATCTTCTTGATCACAAATATCACCCTATTCTCTTGACCCTTGAAAACTTCCTTCACACCACACTCAAAGAGTAATTCGCATTAGAGCGTTAGTGCAACAATAAAAAATCCATGGGTTCTGTATGGGCACAAGTTCGATTGATACTTTTAAACATTAGCTATAGCTACTGATGTTTCGTGAAGCAATGAAATCCACTTGACATCGTAAAAGAGCAAATGCAAGAAAAATGGCAGAATCTATCAAAACCCGAACAGTCTATAAAGATGAATTTTTTTGGGGCACTTATGTTGCTTAGATCGAAAAACTTAAAGAACAAAAAAGTTGAGGAATAAGCACAAGAAATTTCAAATCATTCTGATTTTTCTGTGAATTATAAGATTTTTTACGGTGGACAGCAGAAATGTGTTTTCTGCGCAGAAATCCAAAACCAACTCCAACTCTTGCCCAAAACTTTACTTGGAACAAATACAACATGAAAATAAAGATACAAAGGAGTTTAGAAATAAGTATGCAACTCCTAGACTAAAAGAAACAAAGAAAAAACAATGCAAAAATAAAACCATGGGTTATCTCTAGAGAAGTGCTTTTCTTTAAAGCCTTTTAGCTAGGCATGATAATTTCAGAAGATGCTCACATGAGAAATATTAATTGAAGAAAAAGAGAGCATCAAGAAGCAAACATAAAACAAATTTAATTCTAACCCACTTCCTATGGAAAAGAATCTTGTAGAAAAACAAGTCAATGAAGCACAAAGTGGCTAGCATAGGAAGGTAAAACAAGTGCAACTTCAAAAATTTCAACATGGAGATGGGAAACATGATATTATTGGGTTGCATAAAATAATGTTTCCCTCTCTCATAATAACTTTCAGTAGAATGATGAATAAAATCAATAATATAACTATCACAAGAAACATTCTTATCATGAGCCACATGCATAAAAGAATTAACACTCTCCACATAAAATTAATAATATAACTATCACAAGAAAGATTCTCATTAATAGCAGTGGGAGCAAAATCAACAAAATAGCTATCATTATCATTCTCATCACCATAATCATCTAATTTAGGAGGCATATTGTAATCATAGTTAATTTTCTCCTCAATAGTAGGTGGACCGAAAATAGCATGTTCACCATCGTAAACGGCATATCATGATCACAATAAAATTTATCATCAATAGTAGGTGGAACTAGAATACCACAATCATTATAATCATCATATATTGGAGGCAAATTATCATCAAAGTAAATTGTTTCCTCTGTGCTTGGAGGACTAAAAAGATCATTTTCATAAAAACTAGCTTTCCCAAGCTTGGATTTTTCCATAGTATTAGCAATAATGGTGTTCAAAGAATTCATACTAATAACATTGCTACTAGCATGCATATAAAGATCCATAGGTTTTTTATTTTTCTCTTCAAACACTTCATGTCCTAACTCAAGATAAAGATTATAAAGTTCCCTCACATTTTTTTTGTTTTCCATTAATCCTAACTAGTGAAAATAAAAACAAGAAACAAAAAGATATAATTGTAGAATCCAAAGGAAATAACTTCGAGCACTCACAAAGGTTGTGAGTACCTTTTACCTTACCTCCCCAGCAACGGCGCCAGAAAAGAGCTTGATGTCTACGCAGGCTTCTATTCTTGTAGACAGTGTTGGGCCTGCAAGTGCAGTGGTTTGTAGAACAGCAGCAATTTTCCCTTAAGTGGACCACCCAAGGTTTATCGAACTTAGGGAGATAGAGGTCAAAGAAATCCCTCTCAAGCAACCCTGCAATTACGATACAAGAAGTCTCTTGTGTCCCCAACACACCTAATACAATTGTCAGTTCTATAGGTGCACTAGTTCGGAAAAGAGAGAGTAAAATACAAATAATATGGATGATTATAAGTGACAATAGCAATCTGAAATAAAAATGGCAGCAAGCAAACATGTAGCAGGACTGATTGTAAATGGGGTTTCAATGCTTAGAAACAAGCACTGCGGATCCTACTTTCACTAGTGGACACTCTCAACAATGATAACATAATTGAATGCATAAATATCGCTCTTCAGTACCCTATTCCGAACGACTCTCCGGTTGAATAACAAACACCAATTCATTGCGTAGGGCTGCAAAAAGCACTATGAGCGCCCTAGAAGGTACTAGACAAAAACCACAATTTCATAGGGTCATCCAACAGAAGATATAAATATCCATGCTTGTTTTCTACCCAATACCTTATGTTTTGCACATTTTTTCTTTCGTTTCCTGGATGTTTTCACAGAGTAACCTATTAACAAGATCTTCCAGGCCGGTTGTTGTTTTTTGTTGTTTTTTCTATTTCGGAAAAGTACCGGTGCAAATAATCTCAGAAAGGGCTAAAAATCCACAGAGATCAATATTTACCCAAAATGAAGACAGAGTCCAAAGGGGAGCCAGAGGGGGGCTAGGAGGTGCCTGCAAGGCGCGACCCCTTCCTAGGCCGAGCTTGGTGGGTCCGTGAGGGCTCTAGCCATCGCCTCTAGTCCCCCCTTCGCCTATAAATTGCCTTTTACGCTAAAAACTTCTGGGACGGAATTATTTTCCATAGAAACATACAGAGAGGCACCGTCACCTCCTGCTCCGCCACCCAGCCGGAGAGGGGGATCATCATCGGAGGCATCTACGTCGCCATGATCGCCTCTGGACAGATGCGTGAGTAGTTCATCTGGGACTACGGATCCATAGCAGTAGCTAGATCGTTGTTGTCTCCCCTATGCCTCCATGTTTAGAGTCTCGTGAGCTCTATCACATGACCGACACCCCCGTTATGTAATTGTGCATGTTGTGTTTGCTGGGATTCGAGGAACCATGAGATTATGATTATTTTGTTCATGTCAAGCTAAGAAGCTTCACTGATATTTGTAAAGAGTTTTAATCTTGTCTTGCAATGCTCTCCGGCGTTTATTATTACCTTGGCCAGATAGTTGTTTTCACCTCCAAGAGAGGGTTTATGTGCTAAGTGGTGGGTTCATGCCTCTTTGTTGCATGCGCTCGAGTGACAGAAATGTGCAGGGGGTGTGTGATGTTGCCACTAGGGAGAAAACAGTGGTGCTCTAGTCTACGGATGAGAACCACTGCTTACATTATGTATTGATCTTAATGCATTTGTTGTTGCACACCTAGCAATCACTTCGATGTTGCAACTTAATACCAAAGGATTTTCTGGATGGCTTTATTGAGGTGGATATTTAGATATCGATGCATGCTACATAGAGGTCCATATGCCTTGACGTAATGCCTACAATGTTATAATCCATGAACTTTATCTCTTCATAATAGTATTGTTATATGTTCATGATCTGTCAATTTCCCATCTCTAATTTCTTCACCCAGCATGTTTGTTTTCCTTAGAGAGACATCACTAGTGAACCTATGGCCCCTAGTCCTATTTTCCTCATATTGCAAACCTTCTTTTAAGCACTTTCATCATTGATTCCTTTCTGTCCCATTTTTTACTTTTATTGTTTTTCAAGACTCTATACATTTAATTCTCCTGTTTTCAGCAAGACCGGAAGATCGATAACCTTCCGGAAAGTTAGGGCAAGAGAGACTTTGTGCGTGTGTTTGTAGGTTCCATGCCACATCAACGTCACTTTTATGGCGCTGTTGATAAAGCAGCCTTCTTCAAGACTATGAAGTCCTATTGGTTCAATAACTGGTTCTATGCTAGGGGTAAACTTACTCATCCCATTCCTTTTTCTTTTCAAAGAAAACCTTACCATTTTTGGGCCGCTGTTACCATTTCCATTTCCGGAACCTAAACCTAACTAATACTTAGTTGTTTCCATTTCCTCATCTGGTGCTAGATCATCATCTTCTTCCGCCCGGATAATCACGTGTCAGTCTGCAACCTCGCATCGAGCTCCACCGCTAGGCTGACCTCTGCGAGGTCGAGGGCAACAAGGAGGCGGACACCTCTGTACCTGGTGTCGAGCTCGAACTCCGAGCTACAAAGCTGGTGGTCATACGGCCTGCTGGATTATGTGATGCCAGCTCCTGCACGCCACCGAGAAGGTGAAGTATATAATTTCCTTCTGTCTTCTGCAGGTTGCATATGCTGTATAGAATTTTCTTCATTAAACGATATACTCCCTCCGTCCCAAATTAAATGGTATGGATTTGTCAAAAATATGGATGTATCCGGAATTATACCTTCCTCTTGGGGTCCCCCAACAAGCGTGCGATCATGTCCTCATCAAGTACTTTTTCTCGCGCTGTTGCCGGGGATTTCTAGCTTGCTGCAAGGGGAGTCACACACTTCCATTCTCTTTCTTTTTATCTGTTCTTGCTTGGTTTAGGTTTCTTTAGTATTGTTTTCCCTTTATCAAAAACCCATAAAAATTAGTTCTCTAGTTTGTAGTCTTTTATTTGTCTTGTTATTTAGTTTTCTTCTTCGGGTTAGTTTTGTTGCTGTTTTGCTAAGATGTCTTATCATCAATTTTCCATGAAAGATCTGAAAGTTGGAAGTGGATTTATAATTGGGATAAACAATATAAAATAATTCTTTAACCGTGTTAATGGGCTTCGTGATTTTAATGCTAAACCTGTAGTTAAACTGGCCCATAATCACGAGACTGCTATAGCCTCTTTGGTTGCCATGATAGAAGCTAGGCTTGTTAAGCTCAATGCTATTATACAACAAATGTTTCTTAAACTCAATAGCATGGAGCCAGGAAAATAATGAGATTTTGTGTTGAATGCTTTACTCTAAGAATTTAATGACATCACTATATAAGTTAGAATATTTTTTTCTCATTATAAGATGCTTGGTTATGGTCTTGCCATCAATCATACTTTGAAAATTTTAGATAATGATAGAATGATATTTGAGGGAGGAACTGAATTTGAAAAAAAAAATCCACATACCATTCAAACTTTTAGCAATGTCAAAGGCTTTAGAGGAGGATTGCCGGTAGGTCCCCTATGCCTCCCAAGCCCAGGGAAAAGTTCTTCGCGGAACCTCCTGCAGCCGTGGTTCAGGCTGCCGCCACGGCTTGCACCCCTAGCAAGAGGAGGAGCAGGAGGATGGAGGATGTCGTGCCCTAGCTAACTGGATTATATGGTTTCTGCTTGCTCTCTCCGTGTCAGAGATCTATCCTGCTATTGTAGCTCTTGTAGAGTGGAATGGTTGGGTTGGTGGTTTAAATAGGCTGAGCTGGAATACAATGTAGAGGCCAGGGCAGGTGGATGGCTGTAAATCAGCACGACATGGGCGCTGAACTGTACTGAATGTTTTTTCAAGTTTTTTCAGGAACACGAGGAATAAATTTCAGACGAGTGAAGCTAGGCGGTGGCCGGGCCAAAATATTGATGGCGAATCTTGTCGTAGGTTCATGCTTGGTAAAGGCTTGGATTCCAAATTCTAGATTTAGCACCTTAAGCCCAGTTTTGAAATAGGCTGGCCCAATCACTTTCATGGCACTGCCAAGATCGCTAAATCGAAGACAGATTTGCAGAAAATTTAGAGGAAATGCAATGTACAAACTCCATTTATGACCATAGTCAAGGTCTCCCCAAATAAGAGTACAAATTCTGAAATTTCTACAAATATAACAAATGACTGAGTTGTGAGTGAAAATCGAAAGAAACCCAAAGTATAAATTAGGCAATCTGGTTGGTAATATTTCAGAAATTAATCACTCATCAATTCGAAGACATCTATTATGAAAAGCACAATTTTGCAGTAGTACAAAGGTGTCTATTGACGCTAAGTAAAACTCCTATGGAAGCCTTTGACAAAAAAAGGACTATCAGCCTTTGCGAAATTGACCAAAAATATCATATACCTTGAAGTTGTAGTGAATTGTGGCAAAGTTTGCAACTTACTTTGTAACTCCTATCGTTTAAATGGCCAAAATCTCCATTTTGAGCGCCCTTGTGCGCATATTTACATGATGGCCATGTAAAGTGCATGCATATACACTGGTAGAAAAAATGCCTTCCATACGCCCCCATCAGTCCCCAAACGTTGCGCACCGTGACTATAGGGCTTTTAGTCCCGGGCCGGGAGGAGACCCGCGACAGAAGGTCATGCGTCGCGGGTTGGGAAGCGCGTTGAGGCGCGTGGAGGGCATTAATTCCGGTTGGCCTGGCCACCCGGGACTAAAGATACAAACTGCTCGCCTCCCGCGCGGCGGTTTTTATTTCGCGAGCGAGAGGAAGAAGGGCGCCATTGCTACAGTGTGCACCCGAGTCTCTGTTTCTTCTTCTCTCTTCTCGACTCTTCCCTCTCTTCGATCTTCCTCCACCAAGCACCATGGCTGAAGTTTGGAGGAGATTCCGTGTGGCCACGCCATGCGGCAAGAGTCTAGACGTGTGCTACACCGACAATTGCGAGAGGCTCCCCGGTGCTCTTAAGTATTTGACCGATCTCTATTTCTCCTCTCCCGATGAACACCGGTTCTTCGGGCTTGATCTTGAGTATACGGCGAATCAACGGGATGTTGCCGTCATCCAGATTGCGTTCAAGGAGGCCGTTTTGGTCTTTTATGGAGAGACGCCATTAGTGAATTGTGGACCCCTGTCCATTTTCTCATACTGATAATACACAAACTACTTCCGGTGAGATTGACAATCTCACTGTTTCGTTGGGGCAAAGTGAATTGATTGTGTTGTGTAGGTTCCACGTTGCTGCTGAACCGGTAGTGCGTCATGCCAACTCAGCTGCATCAACCTTTAGAAGTTGTTTGTCCTCCTACTGGTCGATTCAACCTTAATTCCTTTCCGAGGAAAAACTTGCTGCTATGCTCTTCATACCTTCCTCTTGGGGTCTCCCAACGAGTGCAAGATCTGCATCATCACGGATTCGGACCAAGTCGCAGTGGTGGCAGAACCGCCACCTACCGGTTTGTGCGGCCGTTGCAAAAATTCCGTTGCCTGCTGAGTTCTTTGGTCTCAACCGGCCGACCTACCACGGGCGCTCTGACGCGAGCTTTCCCGGCCACGCAGGGTCATTGACGGCGAAGGCAGGATTAGCCCTCTACGCGGCCGGGAGCTCCATCCATTGCGAGTGGAATAAGAGCTCCATCTAGGCACTGCCATTGGTGTTGATTAGCGGGACGACGTACCTATGCTCGGTGATATCCACTATGATATATTATTTGTGCATCGCATCACTGTTTTAAAACTTTTCCTACGTATACTCTTCTGTATTTGAACCGTATATTTCTGTATTTAAACTGTACATACCTGTATAAATACGATACAGCATATTTAAAAAATACAGGAAATAATAGGTGTGGCGCACCATACACCATAGGCGTCGCGCGCCAGGGGAAAATAGGCGCGGCTCACTGGAATATAGGCGTGGCGCACCGTGGACGTGCGCGACGACTATCAGTAGACGTGGCGCACCAGGCAGGTGCGCCACGGCTATTCCAATAGGCGCAGCGCGACTATGGTGGCGCAACCTGGTGCGCCACGCCTAGCCAATTTCGGTGTGCCACGCATCACCTTTCCCTTGTAGTGACGTGTTCAGCAGCCACGTGTCCGCAGGGACGAGCCGGTGCAACTCCTTAGTTATCGGATTCGAGAGTGTGCGCGGCCACATGTGCTTCCGCCGCGAGGTGCTGCGAAAGCCATTTTTTTCACCAGACGGAAAAAGTTTTTATTTGCGTGCATTGATCACGTTAAAATTTTGTTTGCGAGCATTAATTTTAAATACTAACATTCAAGGTGAAGTTGTTGTGAGATTTTATGTTTCATTGTTCTTGTACACGAGGCTTATGTATATTTGTTACAGAGTGGTGTCGGAGTGGTCTAGGACACGACATATATGAGTATGGGCATATGCCTATGTTTGGAAATTATCAAGGGCAAGAGAAATGAATGTGGTGGTCAAAGAGATGCGACAACACATTATGATTGTGTTTTGGTAATGCTACTTTAGTAGTAGGAATGTAGTTTAGTGGTGAAAACTATTGGTCTGACATTTTGATCTGTCGAACTTGTCATCGGTAATAATTTGATATTTTTTTTATCTCAAAATAGGCTTTTTTCCCCCCTATATTAATATAGCAACAACACACGGTACAACTGCGAGACCACTGGTAGGGCAAAACAGCAAAACACGCCCAAAACAGAAAAGAAAAACAACGCCAACATCGGTTGATTGATGAAAACGAAGATGACTCGCAACCGTTGCGCCTACCGATTATCCCCACCACTATCTTAGTACTCCGAATCGTCTAGTACCAAACAACACCTTCAAGAAGGAAAGCGACGCCAGCGACGTTCTTCCCCAGATTGATCCTAGGGATTCCCGCGGTATGCCGCAGAGACAAGGGAAGGGGTACTCCCGACACCCTGCAGAAAGGAATGATGATACCCGCAGGAGTCAGCGCGTCGGTATCAAGATGACAGGGATTTCTCCCGACCCCCAAAAAACTAGATCCCGGACAATCTGTAGTGCTCCACCAAACTTGCCGCCCACCAACATACGCCACCTCGGTCTTGGAGTCACCAACGCCATCTCACCATGGAAAACTCCACGAGGCCAGATGGAGAGGAGATAACCGAAGACAAGGGGCGACAGGATCACAACCACGTGGGAGGGAACACCCTCCATCGCCATAGACAGTAGCCGACCGGACACAACGACAGGAGCACACGGGGCAATGGAGCTGGAAGGCAGCAACACAGCCACCTGAAGGACATCCTCCACCACCAAGAGCGGGTGCCGATTGAACGCAGTAGCAGGGACACACTAGGCCGAAGAGCCGGCCGAGTCCCAGAGGGTCGTAAAGTCCCCGCCACCGCGCTGCTGCACGTAGGGACTCAATGTTGCTACCCTCGTAAACACCATAGAACCGGCCAGACCTTGAAGGGCCCACGAAGCCCCGCCGTCGTGCTGCAGCAGGGGTGGAGTCGTCACTGCCATCAACGTCACGACCTGCTCCAAATCAAACCGGACGGAGCAAGCCCAGCCCGGCCCGCCCTAACCCAGATAGTGCCCAAAGGGCTCAGATCTGGGCATATAGGGCTCCGACCGAGCTCAGCCAGCCACCACCGGTGGCGCCACCGCGTCATCTACCACGAACTCGGCACTCAGCCACCGCCGTACAAAGACGCACCTCCGTCGTTGAGATGCACCGCCTGGAGCCTCCCTATCCGCGTGAGGGCGCCACCGTGGGGGAAAAATCAGGGGTTCACCGCCACCGGCGCCGTCGGGGACCAGCTCGCGACGACCACCGGTATGGCAGGAGGAAGAGGATGAGTGAGCTCTGAAGAAGGGCACCGGCGGGGTTTTTGTAACATCCCAAATTTACATTTGGAATGTTTTCCATTTAGAGCATATTCATAGCATGGCATCATTTCAAAACTTGCATTTGAGTGTTGCATTTCAAACCCAAAATAAAAATCATGTTTTAAAAAGCCCCAAATCCTCCTATAAGGCATTTATAAGCCAAAGGATATTTGGATATTTTATTTTTCCCAAAATCATCCAATAATCCTCAGATATGATAGATTTTCAAATTTCAAAATTTTAGAAATTTGTTTGACTCGATTCAGAGTTATATTTCAAAAGTTATGAAAGTTTTAAGAAAAAGATAAAAGAAAAAAAAACAAGGGAAAAATTATCGGACTAGTGGGATGGCTAAACAAGCCTAGGCAGGAAGGCACGCACGAGCACGAGCGGTCTCAGGATTCTTATACGGTACAAAATCCCGTTTTTTATGTTACCCTCCCATTCAAAGTTCCATATCTCTTAATTGCAGAGTCTAAATTCGAATCCGTTTCTTTTGGCTTGTTCCTTACTCCAAGGAGCAACTTTCCACCAGCGTCCCCACCCATAAATAGCCCAGCCTCGGCCGTGAGGTGGCCCCAAATTCGAAACTCATGTTACTCACCACGGTCAGTCAGTCGCTCGGTTGACTTAAGTCTTCGCGAGAGCTTTAGATATCACCGAAACCTCACTTCTTTTCATCCACCACAGACAGAGAATTTCGAGATCTACTCTCTCAGAACTGAAGTGGCAAAAGTTTAATTACTCTTCAGTCGTTTGTCCGTTTTCGCTTAAATCTCTACTGGAGTTGCATCTCATCGTTATCTACAACTTTTGTTCTTTGAGTTTTTTGATTTGAGCTAAGGATTTTTTTATATAAATCCGATCTACCTTTGCCCATCGGAGTAACTCGAAATTTTAAATGTACACTTCGTTCTTGTTCATTTAAAAAGTTACCGTTGAGTGTTTTATTTGTTTTTAGGATCTTATTAGTATGTTAGGTTTAGATCCACCTTTTTACACAGTTTATTTCGGAAAGATCTTGTAGATTGTTGATTAATTTTATATAATTTGGTTAAGCTGTTTTTTTTGTCTCTTGTATTACAAACTTTTCCATGCATCATATCTTGTTTAGACAAACAGAGTACTAGTAAATTAATTGTCTTGCATTATTAAATCATCATGCATCCATATGTTGCGACTTAGTCGAGTGCGTGAACGACTCCAATTTCTGTCAAGGCAAGTGACACACATGTTCCTACTATTTTAATATATGCATTAGAGTTTTATTATAGCTATGCATGAGTAGGAGTTGACTGTTATCGCTATGCTATATTGCTTCACTAACACCCAAGTGGAGTAATCATATGTTTTCCGTAGAGGTTAGCAATCCATTATATATATTCGTGGTTGGGATTATTATCATGTTAAAGAATTAATCGTTATTTTAATTGCTTATGAAAACAACATGATAATTAAATAACCACTAGGCGGATTGCTAGCATGTCATCAGAGTACAAATTTCGGTGGGGACCGCCGCCCAGTATCTTGAGATTATGTTTAGTTTCTATATGTATTTTTTCTTTATGTGCATCCGTGTTTTATATTAGTATGGGCTAGACATAATTTGTAGGTTGTGGTGACTCGAACCCAACGTGTCCAGAGATGTAGGTGTAGGATGGCCTGGCTCGTGGAGGGTTTGGAGATCTACTGCTTATGTTTTTGGCTTAATTTTTTTTCCCTTCCGTGGTACTAATGGTGTATCATGGTGTTTGGGGTCGATTAGGCAACATGCATAAAGGGCATAAACCTCGCGAGGGTTAAAACTAAGATACTATCCGTGTTCCATTGGTTACGGACAATTCAACAACTAGATGAAAAACATGACATATCTCGTGCATTTTGTTTTATTAATTACTACCAATTTGACTATGGGTTATTGGAGAAGTGCCTGATGGTGTTTCATCGTGCTAATCCAAAAAGGGTAAGAGCACTTTTTTATCAAGCAAAGTGTCCAATTATGTGTAAAATTTAATTTATATTAAATATTAAGTCAAATGCCTTTATGCAAATTAGCCTATAAACTCCACAAGCCAAATATGCATGTAGATTAGCATTTGCCATTTATTATACCACCATAGTGTCACTTGCCAACATTGCTCAGAATGATGTGACCTCCTTTTTGGGGGCTGCATATTCTAACGTGCAGGTTGTTCGGATTCAGAGTGATCGACGTAGATCTCGTGACTCCACTCAACATGTTTGTTCGCCTGTGGCACAAATTGAAGACTGGAGCCCTTATATTTGCTTTTTTGAATAAATTTTGTGCTAGCTTCCGCTATGCAAGTTGTAATAAAGTGCTTTACTCTGAATATTCGATAGTAATACAATGCATTTGTTTTCGGTGATTACTATCGGTGTTGTGTGTGCTGGCCAGTACTACACACAACAATATAGCCTATGTTGGGCCGTAATAACTGCAATATTTTTTTCCAATGACTCGTTTGTGAGTTTGGGATATTTTTTATATTGTTGGATGCATCGCATATATTGAATCGGTCCTCGTCCACGAAAGTGAAAACGCCTCCAACCGAGACAGATAGTGAAGGCATTGCTTTTGGAGACTTTATCATGGTCCGTTGTGTTGCCACGGTAGTGACTGAAGTAGCTGTTGGAAACTACTCCCTCCATACCTAAATATAAAATGTTGTAGTTATTGTTCATGTTGTCTAGATACATGCTAATATGAGTGAACATGTGCACTAAAAGTTGTCTAGATACACATAGACATATGGAAAAGGGGTAAAACATGTTACATTTAGGAACGGAGGGAGTATATATGTGTATTCTCGATTTCTCGACTAGCTCGTGATATTTAGGTTTTGTAGAGGTCACGTGTACTTATCTCTTCTTAATATATAAATATTACCCTTTATAAAAAACATGCATGCAAATTACGATGATCACAGGATTGGGAGCAGAGCAGAGCATACGGACTTGAGAAAATATAGATGATCTTTTTTTGTAAGCTGACCAGGCTTGCCGCCTGGTAAATATAGATGATCGAAGGACAACATTTTCCAGCTTGTTTGATAGACGTAGTGACGCGTCTCACGGAGGGTTGCCTGCCTTCGGCCCTTCGGTGATCGGGGTACATAGACGAGGCATACGTACCATGAAAATGGCCTAGATCAAACTAGTCCCACGAATCATGCAGGCAAAGCTTAATAGCACCCGCGCGCTATCCATGGCTCGTCGCACGAGCTTGCGCTATGAGTCTTGGACCCAGCAAGCGCGTCCTAGCTTGCTTGATGGAATTGACCCTTCGGCACCATACCCTCAGGCACCACCTTCGACACCGTCGGACGGGATGTCACCACTGGAGAACCCTCTGAATGAGATACCACCAGCAGCACCAACACCACGGGTTGGGATGACGGTCCCGATACGGCCGGCAACAATGCCAAGCTAGCTCGCTACGCCGGTGAAGACATTGGCGCCCTTGTTTCCAAAGCGCATGCCATATCTTGGCGCTCTCATTATGTTGTTGGTCTGAGAGGTCGATGCTACTGCGGTGCTTATGTGTGGTGGAGATCGTGGTTTAAATAGGTGGCGGAGGCCAGGGCACGTAGGGTCCTGCGGACCGTGTAGATGCGTGCGTAAATGAGGGGAGAGCAATCATAGTTTATAAAACCGAATGCGTAATCGAATTGGCGAGGCTGTCGATTTAGATTTTCACCGGCCGGACCGTCGGTTCATTGATTCATTCCCGACAAAAAACTAGAATATTTAACATATTTAAAAAAAAATTAGACCGCAGAACAAATAAATACACACAATATTTTGTGTGATGCACTAAAAAGTCACAAAGTGTTGCTAGCATAGATGGTAAATGAGCTTGTAGTGGACCTTGAGTCAAGGTCGATTGTTCAATTCCTAGTTTATAAACCATTTTCAGTTTGTATTTCTGGTCTTTTAGTAAAAGACCAATGCTTCTTAAAAAACCATACAAGGCTCCAATTCCTTGTTTTTTCGATCGGACCCCCGGTCTGGACCGGTTTTTAAAACTAGGAGTGCAAGTGCGGCATTTCTGTGTACTGAATGTTTTTTAAGGAACTAGGACGAGTGGAGCCAAGCGAGACGGACTTCTGAATCCCACATTAGGCACCTCGAAGACCAGTTTTGAATCGAGTGACCAGAGTTTGCGGTAAAAATTAGAAGGAACCCCAGATATATAAGGCAATTTAGTTGATGATATTCGGAACCTTGACATCTCCCCAAGTAAAATGTACTAACGAAAATACACAAATATTGTAGGGGCTACGGCTCACTCTGGATCCGGTGCGAGACTTTGGAGCCGGACACGTATAAGTTAGGTACCCTCATTGAGAATATTTCTAACATTAATCACTTTTAAAATCCAAAAATAAAACGACCGAATCGCACAATTTTATGGCGGTGGCTAAATTGCTTTTAGACGACAAATTTTATACTACTTAAGCCGCACAAATTTTGTTGTAGGGCTTAGGTCTCATTGAACCTCTGAAGATAGATAATCTTACGGCAAAGGACAAGGCACACATTGTCACCAATTAATATAGATTAGAGGGAGTAGAATACTTGCAAAAAGCTATAGCTGAAAAATCCAAGAAGTTATGGCGAGTTCATAGCTTACAGTTTCACCCTATAGTGAATATGTCCAATGCCACTTGTTTGTCACGCTTTAAATGGCATGTGAACTGCATGTATAGTTGTGTGCCTTGGAAAGAGAAAATTTCCAATTTTCTTCTATTTCATTGTAACATGGATATGAACAATATTATAAAAAAAACATGGATATGGACATAAAAGATAAATTTCTGATCCGAAATGGAGCATCATCCACTACATGGACATGCACAATTCTTTGCAGTTGTCGGTCTTAAGTTTCTACTGGATTAATCAATTAAAAAACAAGACCATTGGAAGGCGGAACTCTTAATTGAGATCGGTGTACTTATGCAACACTCATATGAGCCTATTAACTTATCTTTGGACAATATACAAGCGAATCCACCGTAATATCTAATGATGTTTCTTGCAATATTTCTAAAAATATGACGTGTGTGGTGCAAGGGTGATGAAATACATATTAATATGCTCAGCTGGTACAGTAAAATATGACACTAATGAAGTTGATGCAACCGGAAGTGATGACAACTGATATGCACATTGAAAAAGTAAGTCATGGCTCCAAGCTACCAACAGTCAAGGCAATGAATGAACCGCGTACATGAGTTTGATGTATATTTGCACCAACCATAGATGTCCACAAATAAAAATTGCACCTAACCATCCGCCAAATTATTTGGAAATAGTTAAGGAGGTGGTTTGATAAGGCATATGCACGAGGTTCGCCCTGGCGGAAACACATGGCACATGGTAGATATCATTGAAAATTAAAATATTTGGATGGTATATTCATAAAGGCTAATCTTCACAAAAGACAACCTTATAAAGTGTAAATATCAAGGGAGAAAAACATGTATATTTTATCATCATGACGAGACAATAAAACACTCGTTCTTCCGATGTTTGTCTGCTCTATATGGTATGTAATTAAGGTGGTCTCAATCTTGTATATCCGTCTAGTGCTGCAAATTTGTTTGGTAACTGACTAAATGGTATTGGTACAAGGTTAAAGTTCATCTTCGGTTGGGAGCGATTTCCTTAGTATGGTTGCTTAGGTTATATAGAAATGATAAGGTTCTTAATGTTAAAAATTTCTCTCTTACCTAGGTCATTTAGCGCTATACCCACCTGCTTCATTCATGAATATCACTACATCGCGTGCAATTTCGCGACCTGTTTATAGAGGTGTCTTCCGGTTAGCAGATACGATGAGATATTTTCTTATTCCACATGGGTGGCGGTATAATCTCCAGATCGGACCTCCAACTGCTCCATAGGCGTGTTTGCTTTTTTTGATTGGTCCCTTGTAATTCGTCTTAGTTACATCTTTTTATTGTTTGGGCTGCTTTCCTTGTGGGCATCGTTGTTATGCAGAGGCCGAGTCTAGCTCTTATGTATATTATGGATGTTTTGATTAATAAAATGTCCATTATGAAGATAAACTATGTCGAACGAAGAATTCGTAACATCGGCAAAAATGCGGATCAACAGAGGATCCAAAATTACTCAATTCACTACATCCATAGGTGATCTTTGAATTTTCTTCTTTGATATCTCATTGCTCACACGAAATTATCAGAAGTTAAGGAGCCACAACAACACGGAAGCACAACACATACTTACCTATGGCTCAAAGAATTGAGTTGTACACAATAAATTAAAGAGTGAAGTCCGATTTTTACATGATCTAGTGATAGTTAGTGTGCTCTAGCTTGTACCTTCTCCATGTTTAACATCTAATTACAACAACTTCACGGGATGTAAACAATTTTTTCTATTTTTTGGTACTTAAAAATATATGGGAGTCAGAATGGAAGCACCACATTAAGCCACATCACCTAAATTATTTTAATCATTAGATTTATAATTTAAGGATAATATTGAATGTTAGATACCCCGTATGTTTAACGTGAGTTTACTTCCTATTGGACACATTTTGAAAACCAACTCACGTAATTTATCGTAATTAATACAAATAATTTTATTTGACCTTGCTAAAGAAGGTGTGTTTTCTGAATTCACCGAGATCTATAAAACAATTGGCCTTGGCAGATTAGGGAGATGGGTGAACAAGGGTGCTTCCTTGTGAAATTCCCTCCACACCTCAATGTAGATCAAATCATTGGTTATCCCAGGTTTGTCCTAGCTAAAGTAGGTGTGTGGTTCAAGGCGGAAGCCTGGTCTGATGACCCTGAACCTATTGAGATTCTTTACCCAGTCTGGGTTCTGGTAACTGGATTTGAATCAGAGTGGTGTGAATGAATTATCATTGACCAGACCATGTCAGTCTGTTATGTTCTGTTGGATATTGATTGGCTTAGTGTCTTCAAAAAGAATGCCCAGACTATCATATTCAAGATTAACTACAAAGAACCTTTAGAAATCCATGCTCGTAGGGCCTTTTAAACTCATAGAAACTTCTTTCACTTGGGCTTCAAGGTGGAACCGGATATATATCCTGATAATGACCTACTTGTGGATGAACTAGACGAGCATAGTATAAGTAGTGAGCTTTCCTTTGGCTCCCAAAAATGCATCTAAACACAATGTAGAGCTATCCTTAACTCTAGAAGATCAAACAACTGAATAATTATCCAAGGTGAATACCAAGGTGGCACATCTAACTTGAATAATTATCTTGCTACTGAGGATCAAGCTACAATAGGTGAACATTTGATGAGATATTTTGCAGTGTTCTACCTTTTACTGGAAAAAGGGATGGTGTTCAAGAGTGGAAATTTCCTATGGGATAAGTCACCCAATCCATGTGCTGAAGTAAATTTTGGATAGTTCTGTAATGAAGAGCCAGGAGATTTCACGAGCTTTTCACAAAAATCCAAAGAGTGATGAAGGAGATGAACCTTCCATCAACCCCCCCAAGGACATAATGCCTTACTTTAATGGTTTGGTAGTGTTTGAGAAGGTGGATATCCAAGGCCTTCTCAAGAAGCCAAAATGGCGGTCGGTACAACCTGTCTGATACAACTCCAGGATTGACAGTTCAAAGAACATTCTTTAAAAACAAAAGGAAAGGAAATAGATGATAAATATAGAATTTCCCAAGAAAGTTAAAGGTATTATCTATGATATTATTTTAATGTTTGAAGTCGTGAGGTTCTAGATTCCATGGCTGATACAACTAGATAATTCCCCGCGCGTTGCTGCGGGAATTATTTGTAAATTATTAGAATGATATTTGGTTGCATGGGGGATAAATACTTTGTTGAAATAAGTAGCAAAAAATCTTGTAAACTGATTATGTATTCTTCTTTTCTCTGCGGTCAGATAAAAGGAAATGAGGCATAAACACATCAGTTTGTGAATCCTATTTGAAGATCTGAAAATTGATAAGTTTGGCCACCTTACCTCTAATAGGAGGAGTTGATATGCATTTCTCAAATAAGGTGAAAACTCCAAGAAACGTCCGCCGATATTTTTCCAGATTTAATATATGGTTTTGGTTGTTTTTAAGCTAAACCAAGTCATAGGGAAGTATAAATATCACATCGTTTTAGAAATACTTGTATGGTTCTGCTGAAATCCAAGGGAACACAATAACTAAATTGTGCATTCATTCATATAAAATAGCAATACAAAAAATCATGTAGTAATGTGTTATTGCAGGTTTAGAAAATGAAATGCATGTTCTTCACAAAATTGGAACATAATTATTATTATATATAACGGGATGTATATGAAATCGAAAGGTTAAATAGTTGTAAACCCATTAGGTTAACCAGATTGTAGAATCAAATGGTTTAGAATCTTACCTCACTTGCATTATTCTGATTTGGTACGAAATATCATGGAGAATAACCCTTTGATCACCCTCCCCAAACTCTGCTAATTCCTGGCACCTAACACACTTATCACATAATGAATGCATTATCTTATTCTGGAGAGCTATAAAATATTGAAATCATCAGAATATTGTTAGAGGGAATTTCAAGGACTGACATATAAAGAAATCAATCAGCGCATCGCAGACCAACATCAAACCAAATTCAACATATTACAGTCTAAAAATGCATACGTTCTACCGTCTATAGTGTAGAATTTCCAATGCCTCTAGGTACAACGGAAATGTAACAGGTGCAGCAAATCATGGTACATAGAAGGAAAGAAAGAATGCAAGAAGTTGAGCCGAATATATAGAAGGGAAATAAAATTAAAACAAAGGTTGTTTCCCAAATCTGGAACTTGATGGTACCAACTGCAATCTACCTCCATGGACGGGAGCCTCGTGCATGAAACTACTCCTGCTAACAAAAAACAACGATGAAAAAAATTATTAGAAGGAAAAAGGCTAGATCTAAGTAAGATAATAAAACTGTATCGTTGAAGGTATAGAGTTCCAAAATTAAGTAAGGTTTGTGGGATTGAGCAGAGGAATCCCATAGTACTGTCTGTTGGTGAAGCTCTTGCCGATCTGCTCACTGCTTGAACTTTGAAGCTGCCAAATACATGCATCGTATGAGTAGAAAAATCCATGTTAATTTCTCAGATCCAAAAGGTGCAGCATACGTTAATACCACAAGGAAGTGGAGACGCTTCAGGTGAACGTGTAGTTGAGAAGGCATGGAAGAAGAACCAAACTCAATGCTTCGGTGCAAGGTGGTTAATTAATAACAACACAGTTAATTAATTGGGATGGTGTGGTGATCGTGGTTGGAATGACATTCCAAAATTAAGTAAGGTTTGTGGGATTGAGCAGAGGAATCCCATAGTACTGTCTGTTGGTGAAGCTCTTGCCGACCTGCTCACTGCTTGAACTTTGAAGCTGCCAAATACATGCATCGTATGAGTAGAAAAATCCATGTTAATTTCTCAGATCCAAAAGGTGCAGCATACGTTAATACCACAAGGAAGTGGAGACGCTTCAGGTGAACGTGTAGTTGAGAAGGCATGGAAGAAGAACCAAACTCAACGCTTCGGTGCAAGGTGGTTAATTAATAACAACACAGTTAATTAATTGGGATGGTGTGGTGATCGTGGTTGGAATGACATGCAAGATTGGGTATCGTGGAAACTTTAGAACGCATTGAAAATGACATGCATGACTTGGTGATGTGGCCATGAAATTGATCAAGGATGAAGTGGACCAATTAGATGATTGTTGATGTGGACACTTTGCATGTTGAGAGAAATAGAGTTAGTGGGTTGCTCCTATTTAGATATTGTAGATTAGTGTATTTGTAGACTTTGATAATTCTAGTCCTGGCGGTGGTGTTTCTTGTGTGATTCCCCCCTTGACTCCTCCACATAATGTTGGAGACCGTGATGATTAGGCTAAGAAATGTAATAAAGTAACTAGGAAAACTTGGGGAAAGCTCCGCATGATAGCCTTTAAATGGCTAGTGCCTTCTACAATAGCAGAGGAGTTACTACTTCTGGTAGAAAAGATTTCATTGATGAAAACATTGTTCCTCTTAAACTAGACTATATTGGTTTCCAGGAGACAAAAAGGGAGAATTCTATTAACTAGTCAGGTAAAAGAAATTTTGAATGAAAGATATTCCCTTCATTGGGTCTGCTGGGGCGTATTCTTGTTGGGGTGAACTGTGAACTCTTTGATATACTTGCCTGGTAGATCAAATAATTTACTATTAGTTCTATTGTTAAAAACAAGCATTCTAGTGTGATTTGTAGAATTACAACTGTCTATGGTCCTTCTTATGTTCAGAAAAAGCAGGAGTTCATTTAAGAGTTTCATGAGCTTTTTATCAACAAGAAGGGCATGTCCTTTACGAGGGGATTTAAACCTTATTAGGTGTAAGGTAGACTGACCAAAAGTGGGTTGATAATTTTAATGTTTGGGTGAATATGTGGAGTCTAATAGAATTAGATATGTATGGTATGGCTTAATCGTGGGATAACAAGCAGGAAAATTTTAGTAGAGTAAGATTGACAAGGTGTTTTACACGACTAGCCTAGATGCTGCTGGTCATTGATGTCTACGCACGCTTCTATTCTTGTAGATAGTGTTGGGCCTCCAACTTCAGAGGTTTGTAGAACAGCAACAGGTTTCCCTTAAGTGGATCAACCAAGGTTTATCGAACTCAGAGATATAGAGGTCAAAGATATCCCTCTCAAGCAACGCTGCAATTAAGATAGAAGAAGTCTCTTGTGTCCCCAACATGTCTAATACAATTGTCAGTTGTATAGGTGCACTAGTTCGGTGAAGAGAGAGTAAAATACAAGTAATATGGATGATTATAAGTGACAATAGCAATCTGAAATAAAAATGGAAGGAAGCAAACATGTAGCAGAACTGATTGTAAACGCGGTTTCAATGCTTAGAAACAAGGCCTAGGGATCCTAGTTTCACTAGTGGACACTCCCAACAATGATAACATAATTGAAGGAATAAATATCTCTCTTCACTACACGACTCCAAACAACTCTCCGGTTGAATAACAAACACCAATTCATTGCGTAGGGCTGAAAAACGCACTCCTTAAAGTCGCATTCCCATGTCTAGTTAACCCCACGCTGTCACTATGAGCCCCCTAGAAGGTACTACACAAACAACACAATTTCATAGAGTCATCCAACACAAGATATAAATATCATGCTAAACCACACGGTGCACACAGTGTCACCTTTACACCGTGATCAAAGTGTTCACGGAGATCTCATAACAAAACCACTTAAGTATCATAACAGATGAAGAATACCATCTACTGATTCAACTATATTACAAAGCTCATGATCACATAAAGATCACACCATCGGAGAGAGAGATCAAGCACATAGCTACCGGTAGATACCTCTGCCCAGGGGAAGAACTACTCTATCCTCATCATAGGAGACGGCAACGACGATGAAGATGCTGGTGGAGTCGATGGAGATGGCTCCGGGGGCACTTCCCCGTCCGGCGGGGTGCCGGAACAGAGATTTCTGTCCCCGAAACTTGTTGGTGGTGCAGCGGAGCTACGGATGTTTTGGCGTAAAAGGCCGATTCTTTTAGGGTTTATGCATTCGGGGGCATATATAGGCGAAAGGGCGATGTCGGGGGGTGGCCAGGGGGGCCACACCACCTGGTGGCGCGGCCAGGGGGACCCGCGCCACCCTGTGGTGTGGCCCCCCTCTGGGTCTCTTCGGGACTTCCTTGACCCTCCGGGACTTCTAAGACTTCTGGCTTTTGAGTCGTCCAATTCCGAGAATATTTCCAGAACAACTTTTCTGAAACTAAAAACAGCAGAAAACAGGAACTGGCTCCATGACATCTTGTCAATTGGTTAGTCCCGGAAAATCGATAAAAATAACAGAAAGTGTAAAGAAAACATGTAGCATATGGCATGAAAACAACATGGAACATCAGAAATTAAGGATACGTTTATGACGTATCAACATCCCTAAGCTTAGTTCCTACTCGTCCTCGAGTAGGTAAACGATAAAAACACATAATTTCTGAGGTGACATGCTAGCAACATAAACTTGATCATCATAGTAATGTAAAGCATGTAAACTAGGATCAAATGAATAAAGGCTGGGTTTATAATTGATATCAAAGAGTAATGTAGAAACCATCAGGAATACCGAAGTAAAACTTTTCAATGAATCAATACTAAAAGACCATCCACTGTGCAAAGTCTATTAGAGATGATTTAAGCTTCAAGAACAACAATATAATAATCCAAGAAATCAAATTCTCACAATAACTCATGTTAGGATCAAGTCAAGTGATAACAATATGCACATAGGAAAATGATTCAAATAAATGTGCACTTAAAACAAGCAAGCATTCTGTATTGGTTCCTAGCACCAGGATGTTATGGCTAAAGGAACATTATGGGGGGTTTGGATGTTCAATGGAAGAAATTTTCACACAACTCAAAGTGATCATTAGACAAGAGAATGTCTTATAATCGAAGTTATGCAAGGAGTAGTTATTGCCACACACCGGATGCACATAGAGCTATAAGTGTATGAAAGCTGTCCAATGGAACTAGTAGGGGTGCATCCAACATGCTTGCTCACAAAGACCTAGAGCTCTTTTGAGGAGGCTCATCATTGAAATATACAAGCCAAGTTCTATAATGTAAGTTCCCCGCATAGTTATGCAAGTCATAACATGAAAACTCTCTTCAAACTGAAGTATTGATGATAAACAAAGCACAAGTGTGGAATAAATGATAGTAATGTTGCCCCCTCTCTCTTTATTTTCTCTCTTTTGCCGATTTCTCTTTTTTTCCCTTTACGGCTTTTTATCTTTATTTTTATTTTTTTGATATATAACCTCACTGGTACAGGCCACACTCTATTTTACAATGAATCAACACACTTTTAGTACTCATAACTCAAACTGAAATATCTGTGATATATAAAACTAAATGCTCATGCTAGTGTAGCAATATGCAAAATAACAATGAAGCATGACAAGTAACATAATGATGATGGATGTTTTATGGAAATATATCTCAGAATGGCTATGGAAATGCATGGTAGGTAGGTATGGTGGTTGTTTTGAGGAAGATAAATTTTGGCTTATGTGTAGAAGAACAAAGTTCTCGCACAGGGTTTGGAGGTACTGGAGAAGTTTGCACCAACTGACAATGTGAGAATGAGCAATGCACAGTACCAAAAAGGCTAGCAAATATGGATGGTGGAAGTGCCAGAAAACCGCAACATAGAACTCACAAGTTAAAAGATTCCAAATAAAATCATGATCTCATAAGGCATAATGAAAATCACTCCAAGAGGGTTAGTGGCAGTGACAAGTAACTATTAGCTATCCCGACAGTAGCACGTAACAAAAAGCCATTACGATTGCTGTCAGCAAAGGATGTCATATACCATTATCCTATCAACTGGTTATTTGAGTGTGGCACAGTTTGAAGCTTCTAGACCAACCATTAATAACTTTTTACTCTAATAAAACAACAAGTTTACCATTAAGCATATTCATATCTCAAAACAACATTAAATAATCAAGTGAACCATTTTAATGATCTACACGAATATGCAAGCTTTTTCGTTATACCATCTACCACACGTAGCATTTTCTACCAAACACCAAACAAAAAAAACGCTCCAAGAGATATAGAAATGAAACAAGAGAGTACTAGCACAACTCTACTAAAACTAACAGCTCTGAATAAGACATGCATGAAAACAAGGGCTAAACGCAGTACTGGCAAAAAGTGAACACTCACAGAACAATAAGCATGAAAACTAGATTGTTCTAAACAATAAAAACGGAGCATGTCTCTCTCTAAAACAAGTATGGTAGGTTCCAGTGATAAACTACAGAAAAGAAAACTAAACTAACTGAAAGCAAAAATAACTAATGCTCGAAGTAAAATTCATATGATGTGACCAAATAAAAATATAGTTTCACTAGAAGTGACCTGATAAATTGTTGATGAAGAAGGCAATGCCTTCGGCATCCCCAAGCTTAGATGCTTGAGTTTTCTTAGCATTTGATGGGATAAACCACGGGGGCATCCCCAAGTTTGACCTTGCAATCTTCTTGATCACAAATATCACCCTATTCTCTTGACCCTTGAAAACTTCCTTCACACCACACTCAAAGAGTAATTCGCATTAGAGCGTTAGTGCAACAATAAAAAATCCATGGGTTCTGTATGGGCACAAGTTCGATTGATACTTTTAAACATTAGCTATAGCTACTGATGTTTCGTGAAGCAATGAAATCCACTTGACATCGTAAAAGAGCAAATGCAAGAAAAATGGCAGAATCTATCAAAACCCGAACAGTCTATAAAGATGAATTTTTTTGGGGCACTTATGTTGCTTAGATCGAAAAACTTAAAGAACAAAAAAGTTGAGGAATAAGCACAAGAAATTTCAAATCATTCTGATTTTTCTGTGAATTATAAGATTTTTTACGGTGGACAGCAGAAATGTGTTTTCTGCGCAGAAATCCAAAACCAACTCCAACTCTTGCCCAAAACTTTACTTGGAACAAATACAACATGAAAATAAAGATACAAAGGAGTTTAGAAATAAGTATGCAACTCCTAGACTAAAAGAAACAAAGAAAAAACAATGCAAAAATAAAACCATGGGTTATCTCTAGAGAAGTGCTTTTCTTTAAAGCCTTTTAGCTAGGCATGACAATTTCAGAAGATGCTCACATGAGAAATATTAATTGAAGAAAAAGAGAGCATCAAGAAGCAAACATAAAACAAATTTAATTCTAACCCACTTCCTATGGAAAAGAATCTTGTAGAAAAACAAGTCAATGAAGCACAAAGTGGCTAGCATAGGAAGGTAAAACAAGTGCAACTTCAAAAATTTCAACATGGAGATGGGAAACATGATATTATTGGGTTGCATAAAATAATGTTTCCCTCTCTCATAATAACTTTCAGTAGAATGATGAATAAAATCAATAATATAACTATCACAAGAAACATTCTTATCATGAGCCACATGCATAAAAGAATTAACACTCTCCACATAAAATTAATAATATAACTATCACAAGAAAGATTCTCATTAATAGCAGTGGGAGCAAAATCAACAAAATAGCTATCATTATCATTCTCATCACCATAATCATCTAATTTAGGAGGCATATTGTAATCATAGTTAATTTTCTCCTCAATAGTAGGTGGACCGAAAAATAGCATGTTCACCATCGTAAACGGCATATCATGATCACAATAAAATTTATCATCAATAGTAGGTGGAACTAGAATACCACAATCATTATAATCATCATATATTGGAGGCAAATTATCATCAAAGTAAATTGTTTCCTCTGTGCTTGGAGGACTAAAAAGATCATTTTCATAAAAACTAGCTTTCCCAAGCTTGGATTTTTCCATAGTATTAGCAATAATGGTGTTCAAAGAATTCATACTAATAACATTGCTACTAGCATGCATATAAAGATCCATAGGTTTTTTATTTTTCTCTTCAAACACTTCATGTCCTAACTCAAGATAAAGATTATAAAGTTCCCTCACATTTTTTTTGTTTTCCATTAATCCTAACTAGTGAAAATAAAAATAAGAAACAAAAAGATATAATTGTAGAATCCAAAGGAAATAACTTCGAGCACTCACAAAGGTTGTGAGTACCTTTTACCTTACCTCCCCGGCAACGGCGCCAGAAAAGAGCTTGATGTCTACGCAGGCTTCTATTCTTGTAGACAGTGTTGGGCCTGCAAGTGCAGTGGTTTGTAGAACAGCAGCAATTTTCCCTTAAGTGGACCACCCAAGGTTTATCGAACTTAGGGAGATAGAGGTCAAAGAAATCCCTCTCAAGCAACCCTGCAATTACGATACAAGAAGTCTCTTGTGTCCCCAACACACCTAATACAATTGTCAGTTCTATAGGTGCACTAGTTCGGAAAAGAGAGAGTAAAATACAAATAATATGGATGATTATAAGTGACAATAGCAATCTGAAATAAAAATGGCAGCAAGCAAACATGTAGCAGGACTGATTGTAAATGGGGTTTCAATGCTTAGAAACAAGCACTGCGGATCCTACTTTCACTAGTGGACACTCTCAACAATGATAACATAATTGAATGCATAAATATCGCTCTTCAGTACCCTATTCCGAACGACTCTCCGGTTGAATAACAAACACCAATTCATTGCGTAGGGCTGCAAAAAGCACTATGAGCGCCCTAGAAGGTACTAGACAAAAACCACAATTTCATAGGGTCATCCAACAGAAGATATAAATATCCATGCTTGTTTTCTACCCAATACCTTATGTTTTGCACATTTTTTCTTTCGTTTCCTGGATGTTTTCACAGAGTAACCTATTAACAAGATCTTCCAGGCCGGTTGTTGTTTTTTGTTGTTTTTTCTATTTCGGAAAAGTACCGGTGCAAATAATCTCAGAAAGGGCTAAAAATCCACAGAGATCAATATTTACCCAAAATGAAGACAGAGTCCAAAGGGGAGCCAGAGGGGGGCTAGGAGGTGCCTGCCAGGCGCGACCCCTTCCTAGGCCGAGCTTGGTGGGTCCGTGAGGGCTCTAGCCATCGCCTCTAGTCCCCCCTTCGCCTATAAATTGCCTTTTACGCTAAAAACTTCTGGGACGGAATTATTTTCCATAGAAACATACAGAGAGGCACCGTCACCTCCTGCTCCGCCACCCAGCCGGAGAGGGGGATCATCATCGGAGGCATCTACGTCGCCATGATCGCCTCTGGACAGATGCGTGAGTAGTTCATCTGGGACTACGGATCCATAGCAGTAGCTAGATCGTTGTTGTCTCCCCTATGCCTCCATGTTTAGAGTCTCGTGAGCTCTATCACATGACCGACACCCCCGTTATGTAATTGTGCATGTTGTGTTTGCTGGGATTCGAGGAACCATGAGATTATGATTATTTTGTTCATGTCAAGCTAAGAAGCTTCACTGATATTTGTAAAGAGTTTTAATCTTGTCTTGCAATGCTCTCCGGCGTTTATTATTACCTTGGCCAGATAGTTGTTTTCACCTCCAAGAGAGGGTTTATGTGCTAAGTGGTGGGTTCATGCCTCTTTGTTGCATGCGCTCGAGTGACAGAAATGTGCAGGGGGTGTGTGATGTTGCCACTAGGGAGAAAACAGTGGTGCTCTAGTCTACGGATGAGAACCACTGCTTACATTATGTATTGATCTTAATGCATTTGTTGTTGCACACCTAGCAATCACTTCGATGTTGCAACTTAATACCAAAGGATTTTCTGGATGGCTTTATTGAGGTGGATATTTAGATATCGATGCATGCTACATAGAGGTCCATATGCCTTGACGTAATGCCTACAATGTTATAATCCATGAACTTTATGTCTTCATAATAGTATTGTTATATGTTCATGATCTGTCAATTTCCCATCTCTAATTTCTTCACCCAGCATGTTTGTTTTCCTTAGAGAGACATCACTAGTGAACCTATGGCCCCTAGTCCTATTTTCCTCATATTGCAAACCTTCTTTTAAGCACTTTCATCATTGATTCCTTTCTGTCCCATTTTTTACTTTTATTGTTTTTCAAGACTCTATACATTTAATTCTCCTGTTTTCAGCAAGACCGGAAGATCGATAACCTTCCGGAAAGTTAGGGCAAGAGAGACTTTGTGCGTGTGTTTGTAGGTTCCATGCCACATCAACGTCACTTTTATGGCGCTGTTGATAAAGCAGCCTTCTTCAAGACTATGAAGTCCTATTGGTTCAATAACTGGTTCTATGCTAGGGGTAAACTTACTCATCCCATTCCTTTTTCTTTTCAAAGAAAACCTTACCATTTTTGGGCCGCTGTTACCATTTCCATTTCCGGAACCTAAACCTAACTAATACTTAGTTGTTTCCATTTCCTCATCTGGTGCTAGATCATCATCTTCTTCCGCCCGGATAATCACGTGTCAGTCTGCAACCTCGCATCGAGCTCCACCGCTAGGCTGACCTCTGCGAGGTCGAGGGCAACAAGGAGGCGGACACCTCTGTACCTGGTGTCGAGCTCGAACTCCGAGCTACAAAGCTGGTGGTCATACGGCCTGCTGGATTATGTGATGCCAGCTCCTGCACGCCACCGAGAAGGTGAAGTATATAATTTCCTTCTGTCTTCTGCAGGTTGCATATGCTGTATAGAATTTTCTTCATTAAACGATATACTCCCTCCGTCCCAAATTAAATGGTATGGATTTGTCAAAAATATGGATGTATCCGGAATTATACCTTCCTCTTGGGGTCCCCCAACAAGCGTGCGATCATGTCCTCATCAAGTACTTTTTCTCGCGCTGTTGCCGGGGATTTCTAGCTTGCTGCAAGGGGAGTCACACACTTCCATTCTCTTTCTTTTTATCTGTTCTTGCTTGGTTTAGGTTTCTTTAGTATTGTTTTCCCTTTATCAAAAACCAATAAAATTAGTTCTCTAGTTTGTAGTCTTTTATTTGTCTTGTTATTTAGTTTTCTTCTTCGGGTTAGTTTTGTTGCTGTTTTGCTAAGATGTCTTATCATCAATTTTCCATGAAAGATCTGAAAGTTGGAAGTGGATTTATAATTGGGATAAACAATATAAAATAATTCTTTAACCGTGTTAATGGGCTTCGTGATTTTAATGCTAAACCTGTAGTTAAACTGGCCCATAATCACGAGACCGCTATAGCCTCTTTGGTTGCCATGATAGAAGCTAGGCTTGTTAAGCTCAATGCTATTATACAACAAATGTTTCTTAAACTCAATAGCATGGAGCCAGGAAAATAATGAGATTTTGTGTTGAATGCTTTACTCTAAGAATTTAATGACATCACTATATAAGTTAGAATATTTTTTTCTCATTATAAGATGCTTGGTTATGGTCTTGCCATCAATCATACTTTGAAAATTTTAGATAATGATAGAATGATATTTGAGGGCGGAACTGAATTTGAAAAAAAAAATCCACATACCATTCAAACTTTTAGCAATGTCAAAGGCTTTAGAGGAGGATTGCCGGTAGGTCCCCTATGCCTCCCAAGCCCAGGGAAAAGTTCTTCGCGGAACCTCCTGCAGCCGTGGTTCAGGCTGCCGCCACGGCTTGCACCCCTAGCAAGAGGAGGAGCAGGAGGATGGAGGATGTCGTGCCCTAGCTAACTGGATTATATGGTTTCTGCTTGCTCTCTCCGTGTCAGAGATCTATCCTGCTATTGTAGCTCTTGTAGAGTGGAATGGTTGGGTTGGTGGTTTAAATAGGCTGAGCTGGAATACAATGTAGAGGCCAGGGCAGGTGGATGGCTGTAAATCAGCACGACATGGGCGCTGAACTGTACTGAATGTTTTTTCAAGTTTTTTCAGGAACACGAGGAATAAATTTCAGACGAGTGAAGCTAGGCGGTGGCCGGGCCAAAATATTGATGGCGAATCTTGTCGTAGGTTCATGCTTGGTAAAGGCTTGGATTCCAAATTCTAGATTTAGCACCTTAAGCCCAGTTTTGAAATAGGCTGGCCCAATCACTTTCATGGCACTGCCAAGATCGCTAAATCGAAGACAGATTTGCAGAAAATTTAGAGGAAACGCAATGTACAAACTCCATTTATGACCATAGTCAAGGTCTCCCCAAATAAGAGTACAAATTCTGAAATTTCTACAAATATAACAAATGACTGAGTTGTGAGTGAAAATCGAAAGAAACCCAAAGTATAAATTAGGCAATCTGGTTGGTAATATTTCAGAAATTAATCACTCATCAATTCGAAGACCACTATTATGAAAAGCACAATTTTGCAGTAGTACAAAGGTGTCTATTGACGCTAAGTAAAACTCCTATGGAAGCCTTTGACAAAAAAAGGACTATCAGCCTTTGCGAAATTGACCAAAAATATCATATACCTTGAAGTTGTAGTGAATTGTGGCAAAGTTTGCAACTTACTTTGTAACTCCTATCGTTTAAATGGCCAAAATCTCCATTTTGAGCGCCCTTGTGCGCATATTTACATGATGGCCATGTAAAGTGCATGCATATACACTGGTAGAAAAAATGCCTTCCATACGCCCCCATCAGTCCCCAAACGTTGCGCACCGTGACTATAGGGCTTTTAGTCCCGGGCCGGGAGGAGACCCGGGACAGAAGGTCATGCGTCGCGGGTTGGGAAGCGCGTTGAGGCGCGTGGAGGGCATTAATTCCGGTTGGCCTGGCCACCCGGGACTAAAGATACAAACTGCTCGCCTCCCGCGCGGCGGTTTTTATTTCGCGAGCGAGAGGAAGAAGGGCGCCATTGCTACAGTGTGCACCCGAGTCTCTGTTTCTTCTTCTCTCTTCTCGACTCTTCCCTCTCTTCGATCTTCCTCCACCAAGCACCATGGCTGAAGTTTGGAGGAGATTCCGTGTGGCCACGCCATGCGGCAAGAGTCTAGACGTGTGCTACACCGACAATTGCGAGAGGCTCCCCGGTGCTCTTAAGTATTTGACCGATCTCTATTTCTCCTCTCCCGATGAACACCGGTTCTTCGGGCTTGATCTTGAGTATACGGCGAATCAACGGGATGTTGCCGTCATCCAGATTGCGTTCAAGGAGGCCGTTTTGGTCTTTCAATGGTCAAGGTAACGCACACGTACAATCTTGCATCTTCGATTTGTTTGTTGCGTCTGAAGAATACATGTGTTGCAACAAATCTAACACGTATCAAATTTTTGTTGTTGCAGTAGTTCAAAGCATTCTCCGGCACTTGTTGATTTTCTTGTCAACAAGGGGTATGACTTATGCAGCGTTGACATCACGCAAGACCGTCAGAAGTTGATGCGCTTGGGTATTGTGATACCTGAAGATCACTACATTGATCTTCAGGACCTTATCCATTTTGATGATTTGGACGGGGCCAAGACTGGGATGGCTCCCATGGCAACTGCCTTCATCCACGAGGGCTACGAAACCATGAAGTCTCATTTCCCCTCCAGGAATCACCGGTATTGGGAGAAGACCCCACTGGATTGGACCAACGTCAAGTATGCAGCCATAGATGCATACGTCTCCTACGAGTTGTTCAGCATCTACTCGACGGAGCCATAGATGTATGCGTTCGATATGTGCATGTAATGGATATCTTAGTATGTAATGGATATATTATTATGTAATGGATATTATTTCTATATTAATTCCTAGCTATACTATTTCTATATTATGTCAAACACACATTTCAAAACAAACAAACAAAAACACATCAAGAAAACAAACAAAAACACATCAAGAAAACAAAACAGAAAAACTACAGTTTCTATATTAGAACTAAGACCCATGCATGATCTAAAAATGAAAATCTACAATAGCATCATGAATAGAGATTCAACAATATGAATATCACATAAAACATTCTTATCATGAGCCACATGCATAAAACAATCACTACTCTCCACATAAGTAAAATCCTCATTAGTGATAGTGGGAGTTAAACATTCATAATTTTCATTGCAATCATTCTTAATTTTTTGATATATTATTTGTATTTTTAAGATTTTAAAATGAATTAGTTCTATTTTTCTTAATTTTTTGATATATTATTTGTATTTTTTAAGATTTAAAAATGAATTAGTTTTATTTTCTGAATATTTTCATATATTAATAGTATTTTTAGATCATGGGTCTTAGTTCTATTTTTCTTAATTTTTAAAATACATTTTTGAACTCATCGAGTTGGATTTATTTCAAATACATTTTTGAACTCATTCTAAAAATAATAGAAGAGCCTACTGGTCTTTTTAAGATTTTAAAATGAATTAGTATTATTTTTCTTAATTTTTTTATATATTATTTGTATTTTTAAGATTTTAAAATGAATTAGTATTATTTTTCTTAATTTTTTCATATATTATTTGTATTTTTATGATTTTAGAATGAATTTGTTCTATTTTTCTTATTTTTTTGATATATTATTTGTATTTTTTAAGATTTAAAAATGAATTAGTTTTATTTTCTGAATATTTTAATATATTAATAGTATTTTTAGAAATAATACAAATTAAAAAGTTAATGTTTATTTATTTATTCAAAATTATTAATTACATCATTACTTTTGTTTATTGAAAGATTTATTTGAAATTCAGACAATAAAGAAATGTGGCATCGACCAACATGTTAATAAGATTGATATGATACTAATATCACATACATGCACTTGGATGCGGGACGGGATGGAACTCGGAAGTTAAGCGTGCTAGTGCTAGAGTAGTGGGAGGATGGGTGACCGAGCGGGAAGTTTGACCACGAGTAAGTAATTTGACTAGAGATAATTGTAGTTAGACACTAAGCAAATAATACAAATTCTGGAAAAAAAGGAAGTGAAAAAAGGAAAAAATTGGTGTGAAAAATAATTAGAAACCCAAATGAATTAAGGAAATAACGAAATAAAGTTTAGTCCCGGTTCATGTGGCCAACCGGGACTAAAGGTCCTCCGTCCCCCGGCTCCGCCACCCGCCCACGTGGCCGGGCCTTTAGCCGCGGTTCGTAAGAGGCGTGACTAAAGGGGGGGTGTTTAGTCGCGCAGAGCTAGTCCCGGTTGCGCGGCCGGGACTACTGGCCCTGGCGAACCGGGACTATAGGCCTATTTTCTACCAGTGATATGTATGCGAATTTAATCGTAACATAATTTCATGTATATAAAATAAGTTTTGAAATTGTAATATGGAACATCTTCCCCTTCCCATAGCTGGCTAAGAAGTCGTTACACTTGGTGTTCTTAGTTATATTTAAACGAAGATTTCACATAGCTGCCTTATCGTGTTGTGATGCGAGGGGTGCGGCATGCGGTGGAGCTCGGTGGTGGATCATATATAGGGCCAAGCTGCCATCCTGCCGCTCCTAGAGCTTCATGATCGATTTGAACTCCGGGCTTAAGCTCGCACATACTTTGGTCGGTGCCGACGGTTGCGACGCCTTCTGGCTTCGTTATCCTTATTGATTGCATTTTTTTCGAGCTTCGACTCCGGCTAAGGCGTGTGGTTGCTATATCTTCGGATGAAAATCTAATCTTCATGGGAGCGAGCAGACGCTTGACTACCTTGTTAGAGGCATCACTTTGGAGTTATTGGATATGTGTGGTCGAGGGAGGCGGATGACCGGGAGGACGCACTAGGAGATGGTGGTATGTCGAGGGAGCGGCCTCGGTCTGGGTGAAAACATTATGCTAAGCGAGGAGCAGGTTCGTTTGGATCACGTTCGGGCAATGCGAAGGTTGATATAGTTGCTACACCGGGGCGGTGGCCCCAAGTTTTTGCGCTGTGTCCAAAGTCTGCCAGTGGATCTCTTGGTAGCTAAGCTTCAAGAAGGTTAACTGATGTGGCACCTTGGCTCGTGTGCAGCTTTGCTGCCGAGTAGTGTATGTCGCGCAAGCGGCTGCGGAGTCGATGGGGTGTTTCTAGTTTGGTGGACCCGATTTCACTTGATCTTCTCGCTTGTTCGATTTTTTTCCATATTTTTCTTATAAAGGGGGCAATGTATAGTTGTATTGTTTTTGGACCCGATTTCACTTATCACTACGGGAGAGCCTCAAAAGGACGACGGCTAGCGAATACACCGACGGCCAAAAGTAGGGGCGTTCGAAGTATTACGTGTGTTTGGTTAGCCCACACGACTGCCCGTCGGCGTGTGTTTGGTTAGCCCACACGACTGCCCGTCGGCGTATCGTGCCCGTCGGCGTAGGCGTTTGTACCCCAAGGGGGACCGTCGGCGTATAGGCATCCGTCGGTGTACCAGGTTGTACCCCGAGGGGGTCCATCGGCGTATCCGTAGCCGTCGGCATAGACACTGTATACTATAACGGGATCCGTTCTGTCCCATATACGTCGACGGCTCCCCGTCGGCCTATATTTTTTCCGCTTGAACTGCCCTATATAACATATTAATTTATTTTCACATACACTTTTAATGTAGACACATTTTAAAATAAATTGGAACGGTTAACACCTTCGAAATTAAAAATCCCGCCACCCGCATAAAATAAAGGCGGGAATTCGGAACCTGACCGTACAAAACATGAAGAGGTCGTTTCATAGAAAACAAAAAATTTCCTACGCGAGAGACACCCGAAAGGACAAGATCTAATCTAGGAGACAAAGTGCAACGGGAAAAGAGAGGGTTAAGGAGAACACATACCCTCGAAGACACAAAGTGTTACGAGATCAAATCTCGTTGTTGGCGTAGTCGTAATCACACCGATCCCGATAGCGAGAAGATGTGCACCGCAATCCGGCGGCGCCTCCGTGATCGGTCACACGTACGTTTGATGACGACCTCCGTTCCCTCGATCCAGCAGGGCGCGGAAGTAGAGGATCCCTCGGAACTCCAGCAGCACGACGACGTGGTGCTGGTGAAGAATCCCACGGTCAGGGCTTCGCCAAGCTGGAGACCATGAAATTGAGCAGCGGGTGGGGAGGGAATGAGGTGGGCAAGTGTGTGTAGGAGGGAGAGCTCTCACCCTCCTTTTATAGGGAAAGGGGAGGCAGCCAAGGGGTGGGTGCGGCCAGCCCATGGTGGTGCCCCCACCTCTTCCCTCATCATGTGAGTGAACACTCCACTCACACCCACTCATTTTTCCATTATTTCCCACTTGGAAAATCCGAAGGTTTTCTTTTAATAAATAAATAAAACATTTTTATTTCTTTATTTATATTTTTTAGTTCCATCAACAAACATTTGCATATATCACCTCGAATCATTCGTTAATTCTATTAATAACCATTTGACGAAAAACCCCTTGAACTATTTCAATTTTCCCCGAAACAATTTCGATGCTGCTCAAAATATTCTTCGATATTCAGTATCCTCTCAAACGCGTCATCGAACCTTAAGTGTGTCACCCTACGGTTCGCGAATAATATAGACATGATCGAGACTCCTCTCCAATCAATAATCAACAGCGGGATCTGGAGATCCGTGATGACTCCTATATATTCAACGATGACTCTCGTGATCGTTTGAACCAACAACGTCGAGAACTGGTCCGAGAATCGATCATTGGTATCAACCATACCTTGTTCAATCTCGTTACCGACAAGTTATCTTTTCTCGTTCCCATGATATAACATCCTTATGATCATATCACGTGCTTGCAGGCAGTGTCGATGTGATATCACCGAGAGGGCCCAGAGTATATCTCTCAGTCATTTTGGATGGACAAATCCCACTCTTGATCCATGATCCTCAACTAATACTTTCCGAATACCTAACGTCACCTTGTTACGGTGTGGCGTTTGATGACATCAAAGAACCCTTCCGGTATCAGTGATTGACATGATCTCATGGTCTAAGGAATAAGTTACTTCGTATGTTTGATATAACAATGTAAACTTAGTGACTTTATCGCATTGCTATATTCATTTTGGGTATATGTTCATCACATCATTCTTCTAATGACATGACCCCGTTATTAACAACATCCAATGTTCATGATCAGGAAACCTTGCTCATCTATTAATCAACGAGCTAGTTAAAAGAGAGGCTTTACTAGGAACCATTGTTTGTGTATTAAACACACATGTATCAACGTTTCCGGTTAATACAATTCTAGCATGAGAAATAAACATTCATCATAAACAAGGAATAATATAATAACCATTTTATTATTGCCTCTCGGGAATATTCCCTTCAAAACATACATATATAATATACATATAAGATATAAATATGTAATATGTAGCTCCATCTTTTTAGACACTGAGGTTCCCAATCCGCTCTTTTTGGAAAACGGTCTTAACGTGCCCCTGCGTCGTGTACCCCCTAGAACGGCAGCGAACGAGGGTAGATAATAGAACCTCAACTTATCTTATGCACAATTAGGTCATAGAAATATGTGAAGACAAGTTTTTACCAATGATTCTATAAGATTCCCTTGGGTATACCCGCTACGATAGATCCGCGGTTTCGGTCCCCACAAATAGGCTCAACCTAACGTATCGGACGAAACATCGGGAATTTTCCGAAGAGTTGTGTTCTACCTATGCGTTTTTTTCCTATGGCCTACCCTAACACAACCAAGCAAATAGTTCCACATTGCAACCCCCTTTCAACGCCGTTACTGCGTGTATCCATATAAGTCCGGTATTTCTCCAGCTCGTATAGGATTTCACCGGAGGGGGATCTGGAGCGTCCGGATCCCAACACTAGCTCGAGGGTGCCATACCATTTTAGTATAGGTGTATTGTGGTCTTTGGATGGAAAAGATTGCACTCCGGGGTATGACTCGCTTCACCGGCATCCACTTCTCTCTACGGAGTCTACATGCGCTTATATGGTCAAAACTCCCGTATCGGACGCAACATCGAGAATCTTCCGAATAGTTGTTTTTTACCTATGTGTTTTGGGTTACTATGGCCTACCCTAACACAACCAAGCAACTAGTTCCACATTGCTACCCCTTTTCGACGTCGTTACCACGTGTATCCGTATAAGTCCGGTATTTCTCCAACGGGTCTAGGGTTTCACAGGAGGGGGGCTCCGGACTGTCTGGATCCCCACACAAGCTATGCAAACCTTTTCATATGAAAAATTGGTTATTTGTGCATATAACATGGTCTAGTATTTTAAAAAATTTTAGCTCTCAAGTTTTGCAACATATTTGTGGTAGGTCCTTCACAAAAAAATCATTTTTTCACTCAAAAAAAAAATGGTTTTTTTAATCAATGAAAAGGAAAACTTCCTCCGTCAACATTGTCCGTGCTTCCAAGATGCATGTTTTTGTGGAGTATGGGCACATTTAAACAAACTATGCCATGGATATGACCATAACACCCGTCATTAGGCCCAAAACCCTGGAATGTTTGGAGGAGATAGCTTATTTTTCTGAACACATTTCCAACACAATGTCATATTCCAAGTTTATTATCTTTGTTGTATACTAGGACATATATAATGACACCACGCGTAGGTCTTGCATCATTTTGGGTTGTTTTGAATTTTTTGGATTTTTCCTAAGCCGGTTTCAGGACAAAGTCAAGACGATGGGCATGACCATTCGTAGCTAGGGGTTGAATATTTATAAATCTTGGTGTATCTATGATGAAATAGGTAGTTGTATACCTAAAATGACTTTTGCCAAAAATCATGAGCAAGCTATGAGGTACATGTAGTTCAATTTTGACCAGTTTCCATCGGAATCGATAGAAACTTGTGTTTTTCAAAAGAGGTGGATGGAAACCTTTTCATATGGAAAAATTAGTTATTTGTGCATATAACATGGTCTAGTATTTAAAAAAATTGTAGCTCTCATGTTTTGAAAAATAGTTTTGGTAGGTCCTTCATAAAAAAAAACATTTTTTCACTCGGAAAATGGAAAATAGATCTCTTTTTTACAATGAAAATGAAAAACATTACTATACGTGATAAAAACTATTATATGGATGTCATATTTGAATTTCTCTCATTTTTCTAATCAATATAGACATGTTATTTGTCAAATTTCGATTTACGGATTTATAGATATGAATTATTTAATATTAAATAGAGAAGACAAAAATGTTAATTATTATTTAAATTCAAGATTATCTGAATTCAAGTTTATTATAAGTTATAATTTTTTATTTAAATAAGTGTTTGAATTCACAAAATAAAAGAGTGTGACATGATGGTCTAGGGGTTAACATGATTGATTGGATAATATTGTCAGCAACACATCCGTTGTTTCTAGGTAGCTCACAGGGAAGGAAATACGAAGTTAAGCGTGTTGGGGCTGGAGCAATCTCATGATGGGTGACCGATCGGGAAGTGTTAGTAGAAGCGATTAATTTAGATTAGAATTAAAAATGGTTATATCTAAAGATAAATATGACTATAGCTGGCCGTCGACGTCTCGCCAGCTAACGGAACCCGTAACGGGCTCAGTGGGGCCCACCACCCGCGTATGCCGATGGGCATCTCGTTACCACGATGGAACGCCGACGACCACCATCGGCCTCCGTTTACGTCGACGTCTGGCCAGCATCCTGTAGTGTATAAAATGGGTCAAATCTGTTAATATCTAATCACGTGGTCGGTATCCACGGCCTTAAGCTAACAAAAATAAAAAATAAACATCACAATTCATTCATAAAGATTACACAACATACAATTAACCTAATCAGATAGACGATTGAGTGAGAGCCAAATAGAACCGCCACAACCCCAGCTTTGAGACATATATATACATGTTTCAATTGTTGATTTGGTGCTAACATACCGATTCATTCCTAATGATCTATGCTGGAATGTTTAAGCATGCATGTTTTGGAAAACTGCACAAAAACTGTAGTCGCCAAAACATGCATGGTCAAAGTTCCTTTTGTTGTGACTCCGCCGTAATCGCCTCCAAGGCCACTAAACAACGAGCCGCTGGTGCTGAACCTGAAACTACGAACGTGGCTACGAACCTGAAACAACGAGTCGCTGGTAAAGACGCCCGCTCAGTGGCTTTTTTTTTGTACAAATTATGGGGCCGGAGAACCCGATGCTGCAGATACGTTAACACGTGGTAGGTACAAAATGCGCAAAGGCCCTTCTCAACTCTTGCTCTATAGACCTAAAATTCGAAAGAAGGCCCGCGAAGTTACTGAAACCCCCCTAGAACTATACAGGAAAAAGCAATCCGGTCCGTGAGGTTCACCACCACTCGTCGCCGGCGCTCTCTAGGTGCAGAAGACCCCGAGAGTGGAGCACCTTGAAGATCCCGGACTCTCCCTTCCGGCGAGGGACCTCAACCACCGGCAGTCGCCTGGAATTCGGGGACAAACCACTTGAACTCCTTCCGAAGCCGAGCTCCGGCGATGGGTCGAAGAAGCCTCCGATGCAGAGGCAGAAACACCATCCATGTGGCTCTTTGCCCAAGGCCTTGCCGTGGCCTTCGCACACGGCCACAACGCTCGGCAATTCCCCCATGCCTCCTACGCCCATGAAAAGGTTCTTCTTGGCCACCGCACGTAGGCCACGCCATTTCCTGCGTCAACCAGAAGCAGCACCAACGGCTCTAGCAGACAGAGGATGTGCCACGCAGATTAAGAGGGAGGCAATTTTCTTGGCCAATACTCTAGGCTAGCTATATTCTACTCATGGTATCGCGAGGTCAGCGAGGCTGATGAACTCTCTTGGCAAGGTACTGCGAGCTTGACAGCCACGCCTCGCATGTCCAGGTCCGCCGTGGAATCTACACTCGCCGCTTGCAACCGTAGCTCCTCCCCACGCCTACCTCCTCCGGCACCAGGTCTGGTCGATATGTCCAGCAGGAAGATGAGCTTGCTGTCATCCGGGGCCTTCGTGACCATGAGCGATAGGGCGAAGGTCGCCTTCTGCATCAGATAGGTTGGCCGAATCGTTTTTCACTTAAGCGGTGGCATTACCCCGTAATAAACCTGCTCTGAGTTGAGATCAACATTAAAGCGATGTAGACCGTTTGATCGACCATGTTTAGCGGTCGAGATTAATTGTATCTACGAAGTTTGCTCTTTTTATAAGTAGTTTAGATTAGAAATTCAAACTTAGTATATATAAACAAATGCAAAAGACGGAACATTACAATGTACGTCAATCGCTGATATGTTTTATTTGATAGCTAATTTCCATATGAATGACTTACACATACTATGTTAAAATAATTTATATTTATATATATATTTCACAAGTTTAATTTGGTGCGTAAATTCTTATTTGAGAGACTAAGAGAGGAAATTCTTTAGACCATGTACATAGAGCTTATTGTGGTGAGCGTATATGATAACTGAATTTTGTGTGTGCAAAATTTGTAGAAGCCATAACATTTAATGTTTATCGATGATTATAATAAGATATGCTATTTTAGTAAAAAAAAATGGATCATCCACATGTTATAAACCTATTATCTAATCCAGTTTAACTTGTAACACACAAAAAATGTGGACAACTTATATTTTAGTAAAAAAAATGGATCATCCACATGATTACACCAATTTTTCAATTTATACTCGAGAAGTTTCTATATATTTGTTTACATAAGCAGACACTACGAACCTACATAATTGTTAGGGTGTATGATTTCTTACTTTGTACCCATATATATAATAATATTCAAAGTAGATAAGAACATTCACAAAAAATATACGTATATAATTCATCGATTGTAAAAATGATAATGTTTTATGTGTTTTCCCTTATTTTTTCACATTTAAGATGTATTTTGGTCTGCATTACAACCATGTAACGAAAAATATATTGGAAAAATATTATTATATTGTTAGTACTGCAAATCAAGTTGTATAAAACATATTAAAACTACAATATTATGAGAAAAACGAACAAAGTATAAAATTTTAGTATAATTATATTTCTAAATAACTCGCCCCGGATCCAAATTTTAGTATGAAGGCAAGGAATGAACTAGTACATCCATGTAAATTGGATGTATGTTTGCACCAACCATAGATGTCCATGAATAACAATGACGCCCAACGAATCAGCAAATGAATTTTATAACTATTTCATAGGGTTATGATAAGTCATGTGCATGTCCATATTTACAACAATACATAGTACTTAGTTATAGACTGGTCACATGAAAAACCATCAAGCGCTCATGTTTCTTAGAATTAGTTGATCACCTGGATGTCACATTCACATGTCAACCATGCAGTGATCAGCATGGTATTAGAAGGCATCTGAGAATTAACTCAACATATTCCTGAGAATGAGAGCTTGGTCGAGCGAGGTAGCCAAGTGTGGCATGAATTCTTGATGGTGTAACGCGCATTGTTTGGAAGTCAACGTGAGAGATATAGTTTAGAAAGTGAAGCTACATCAGGAGACAAAATGGAGGGCATGTTGGTGATTCATAAGTATGGTCTCATGAGTTCAGGAGTTGAGATAATCATAACTCTAGATTAATAATATGGTTTATGACCCAACATTTTTCTGAGTATGTAAGTCGGTTGCAAGACAACATAAGATATTCCCTTATTCTTGAGAGAGAACTTCGTTGATAGATGGGGAGACATAGTTGCTTATACTTATTGGTTTTTGGGTGGACTATATGCACATGAAAAACAAATGTGGACAATTTGGCGAAAGCTCTTTCCCTCGACAACTTGTAGCATGAGCTTAGGTATACCATTGAATTTTTGATAATGTGTTAAGACTGAAGGCTCGAAATGGGGATAATTTGGACGAAGCCCTCATCCGCTTAGGATACATAGTTCTCATTACAAAAGCTTGAACAAGTTCAAAGAAGAAAGCCAAAGCGCTAGAGTTACCAAAATGGTCAGAAACCGCTAGCAAGCCCTTACAGCAACTACAAGTTCTTGGTAGACCATTGTGGTACGAGGGTATCAACCTTGCCAACCGCAACACACAATAAAACCGTGATGCAGTGCCATAAATCAACGGTACTGAACCTACAAGCCTCAAAGAAGCTGCAACATATGGGATGTGATGGTGGCTTCAATCAAGCAGGAGGACCAACACGCCAACAGGCCCAACCTTGCTATTTTGCTACTGAAGAGGGACCATTCTCTCTCCACCAGACTCGACGGTGTCATCCCAAAAACAGACACATCATGGAAAGAAGGCTGAGCACCCGAACATGACCATGAACTTGCTAGTTGACGCCTCCAAGATCGTCTTTACCCCACCCGAACTGCACAAATGTCAACGCACTGCTATCCACTCGACCCACCAAAACTCAAAGTCCGTGGTTAGCAATGAATCGCCTAAAATAATTTACGTTGCCGAGGAACTTCTACATCTCCTATTTGCAAGTCGGAGCTTGCACCATCTAGATGGATTCATTTTTCTGCGGATCAATCTCTATGTGATTTTCATGTATGTTGAAACACGGAAACTTCCATGACGACACGCAAAAGCCACACTTCGGTGAATTCATAGATCACAAAATCTTCATATTTTCAAACGAAAGTTGCAATCGGCAAAATGAGATAACTCTGAGTCCGACGTAACCACCACATTGTTGATGTAAATCTCCCTACGACTCCGAGAAGATTATGAAATATCAAGTTCATCGCTCTCTGATATGTGACAGCAACATTCTTTAACACGAAGTTCATTAGTGTACACTTGAATAAACCAACGAAACCGGTCAGCGGAATGCCGTTTTGGCCGAGTCTTCTTCGGTGATGAATATCTGCTTGAACCCCACATTAACATCTAAGATGCTGATGAGTTTGTGTCCCGACTCATAATTGATGAGCATGTCAGCTATTGGTATAGGATATTCATCTTTAGTGTGGCTTGATATAAATCTCCAAAGTCTATACATGCCCAGATCTTGCATAATCCTTTCTTCTCAGTTTGAACAATATTGGAGATCTAATCGGGATGTTTATAGGGCTGGATAAAATTCAGTTTTAGAAGCCAACCAATATCCTCCTTGATCACGTCATAGATCTTTGGATTAAATTTGTGAGTCGGGTGCTTGTGTGGCTCGATAATATCTGCCAATGGCATGCAAAATAAAACACCACTTTAGTAACAACCGGTGGCGTGTAACGTGCATGCCACAAGTACCTGGAATTTTCCGCATGCCATGGCTACGCCAGAAGTACGAATTAGTGGAATTGAATTGAAAGTTTCAAACCTGGATGTAATTTCATCAAAATTTGGAATTTAAACTGAATGGAATTCAATCTAGAATTCAAACCTCATGTTTATTAATATGGAACGAAAAATATAGTTTGTGTCAAAATTAGCTTACATTAGGTTCTTACAAAAAACTTAAAAATAACTAGATATAGTAGCCGCCGCCGTTGGAACCTACTAGCCATCCTAATCGTGGGTGAGGTCAATGACCGGCCGCGGCCATGGCCATGGCCAACCTTATTGGTGATGAGCCAGCCGGACCATACACGGTGGTTATTCCGGGAAAGTGGAGGTCCACTCCAACTTCTGCCCCTATAGGTCTAGTGGCACCCCTCGTATTGCTCCCTAGGGCGCCGCCGGGGGCTCCCCATCTTGCATCGCCCGCCCACGACTCCTCTAGCCCCTCTAGCCGCCGTTGTCGCCGGCCCTCGCCGTGGTGGTGGTGGGCCCAGCCGCCTAATGGTGGTCTGGGGGTGGAGGTTGGCTACCGGCGCCGGAGCTGCTGGGGCAGGAACGTAGTCTCGACGCCGATCAGCTGCCAGGGAGGCGTCCTTGGCTGGGTGGAGGCGGAGGTCTCACCACGGTGGTGTTTGGACTGATGGAGGTGGGGATCTGTGGCTGGGAGGGGATTGGAACCCTAGATCATTGATCTTGGTGGTGCTGAACTCCTTCCCATCCACTCCTCGATCTGTGGTTCTTCGGCCGGTTCCAAGGGGAGATCGCCCCTATGTCTGCCGTCTTCTTTCTCGTTGCCGGCCTAGGCCGGTGGGTTTTGGGGCAGCAGATCAAACATGATGCCGGCGAGTGGCGATGGGGTTGCTTGCTTGGCCTGAATCAAGGTGGTGGTCCTAGGGCTTCACATCGCGCGAGGACGAAGATCTGCATGATGTAGATCCTCTTTGATCAAGCCGGAGTGTCGAGTTCCGGAAGGCTCCGCCGGCGAATACCCATGAGCGATGCCTGGAGATTGCTGGATCGGTAAGATTCGGTCGCAATGCACATAGCGACGCGAAGCTCTGCTTCTGTTGCCACCATGGGAAAATCCATGGTGAAGTCAGAAGCGGAGAAGGTCATCAAAGGTGAGACTGGAGGACTAGAAATGACGCTCAGAGTCTTTGCATCGATGGGGAACTAGCTTGAAGTTTCAAGATTTGTGGCAACAGTATGTAAGAGTGGGCGACAACATGCGTGAAGTCCAAAGTCCTACCTTTCAGGGTGAAAATCCAAGGTCTGGCCTTCATTGGTTGTGCCTGGCACTAGTCTTGTTGGAGACATTGTTTTGAGAGCGAGCATTATCTTTAGGGTAAAAACACAAGGTCTGGCCTTAATTGGTTGTGCCTGGCACCGTTCTTCTTGAAGACGTTGTTTTTGAAGAACTGGACATCAGGTGTTGTTTAGGTGGTGGTTGTGCAGCTTCTGCAAGGACTGTAACTCTGTAGCGGGACTTTTCTTCTTAGTTCTTCTTATTGTCTTTCGGCTGTGTGCATCCGTAATGGCTAGGGCTATTGCGTTGTTGCAGAGGCTGGGTGTAATTTGTATCTGCGTGATATTATATACATTTCCCTTTATCAAAAAAAGGTCTAGTGGAACCGACTCCAGCACCTCCTCCTGCCCCGGCTTCGGCTTCAGTTGCTGCCGCGCCGTTGCACGAGCCTCCATTGCCGTGCGGTAGAGGGACTCGGCAGTCCACGGCTAGCGGCTGATCTCATCGAGGTGAATAGTACCGAGGGAGTTTTCCACACCTTGCTTGATTGTAGTTTCCTCATTGTCATCGACATGCTGAGCCTCCTCCTGCTTTACCAAGGCTAGCGGTCGAGCGTCATCTCGCGGCCCGAGTTTCATGGCCCGACTTCGCGGGCTAGGCGTGGATTGATGCGTCATAAACGTATTCTTAATTCTGATGTTCCATGTTGTTTTCATGCCATATGATACATGTTTTCCTTACACTTTATGTCATTTTATCGATTTGCCGGGACTAACCTATTGGCAAGATGCCACAGAGTCAGTTCCTGTTTTCTGCTGTTTTTAGTTTCAGAAAAGTTATTCTGGAAATATTCTCGGAATTGGAAAATTCGAATCTCGGAAGTCTTAGAATTCCCGAAGGTTCCACGGAGACACGAAGAGGCCCGGAGGGGGCCAAAGGGTGGCCACGCCATAGGGCGGCGCCCCCTGGCCGCGCCTAGGGGTGGTGTGCCCCCTCGGGTGCCCACCGCGATCGCCCTTTCGCCCATATATCCCCCTCATGCGTAAACCCTAAAAATATGCCACTTTTCCACAAAAAAGCACTCGAGTCCGTCATCATCGTCAACCCGAGATCGGGAGGGATCTGGAGTTCTCTCCGGCACCCTGCCGGGAGGGAAAATCATGACCGGAGGGGTCTACACCCCCATGCCCGCCTCCGGAGTGATGCGTGAGTAGTTCATCCTTTGACTACGGGTCCATAGCAGTAGCTAGATGGTTGTCATATCCTCTTTCTGCATCATGTTTCGATTTCGTGAGCTGCCTCACATAATCGAGATCATTTTATTGTAATGCTACATGTTGTGTTTGCTGGGATCCTATGATTATCGAATGTTATGTCTTTTGATTAGCAATCTATCATGTTGTCTCATGTGTATGTTATTTATGATCTTGCATGCTCTCCGTTGTTAGTAGATTCTCTAGCTAAGTAGATGCTAGTGACTCCAAGAGGGATTATTTATACTCGACAGTGGGTTCATGCCTCCTTTGCATCTGTGCTCGAGTTACAGAAACGTGACGGATGGAGGATGTGATGTTGCAATTAGGGAGAAAACAACGATGTTTGCTTTGTTTACATTACACACTTTGATTACTGCGATAATCTGTTGTTTGAAACTTAATATCCAAGGTTTGTTCGGATGATATTCGGAGAGAGTGGATTATTAGTCATAGATGCAGTTCGATGACGATATATGTATTTTGTTGTAAGGCCCGCATGAATCTCATAGTAATCTTTATGTCATGCATGTTTCATTATCTATTAATTGCCCAACTGTAATTTGTCCACCATGCATGTTATCTATCTTTCATGGAGAGACGCCATTAGTGAACTGTGGACCCCTGTCCATTTTCTCATACTGATAATACACAAACTACTTCCACTGCTTTCGCACTGCTTTTGTTGTTTTCACACTGCTACTGTTATTTTCATATTGTTCTCATACTATTTTCCATACCATACGTTTAACCTCTTTGTGTTCAGCAAAACCGGTGAGATTGACAATCTCACTGTTTCGTTGGGGCAAAGTGAATTGATTGTGTTGTGTAGGTTCCACGTTGCTGCTGAACCGGTAGTTCGTCATGCCAACTCAGCTGCATCAACCTTCAGAAGTTGTTTGTCCTCCTACTGGTCGATTCAACCTTAGTTCCTTTCCGAGGGCAAACTTGCTTCTATGCTCTTCATACCTTCCTTTTGGGGTCTCCCAACGAGTGCAAGATCTACACCATCACGGATTCGGACCAAGTCGCAGTGGTGGCAGAACCGCCACCTACCGGTTTGTGCGGCTGTTGCAAAAATTCCGTTGTCCTGCTGAGTTCTTGTGTCTTAACCGGACGACCTACCACGGGCGCTCTGACGCGAGCTTTCCCGGCCACGCAGGGTCATTGACGGCGAAGGCAGGATTAGCCCTCTACGCGGCCGGGAACTCCATCCATTGCGAGTGGAATAAGAGCTCCATCTAGGCACTGCCATTGGTGTTGATTAGCGGGACGACGTACCTATGCTCGGTGATATCCACTATGATATATTATTTGTGCATCGCATCACTGTTTTAATCAACTTTTCCTATGTATACCCTTCTGTATTTGAACCGTATATTTCTGTATTTAAACTGTACATACCTGTATAAATACGATACTGCATATTTAAAAAAATACAGGAAATAATAGGCGTGGCGCACCATAAACCATAGGCGTTGCGCGCCAGGGGAAAATAGGCGTGGCTAGCTGGAATATAGGCATGGCGCACCGTGGACGTGCACGACGGCTATCAGTAGGCATGGCGCACCGTGGACGTGCGCCACGGCTATTCCAATAGGCGCAACGCGACTATGGTGGCGCAACCTGGTGCGCCACGCCTAGCCAATTTCGGTGTGCCACGCATCACCTTTCCCTTGTAGTGACGTGTTCAGCAGCCACGTGTCCGTAGGGACGAGCCGGTGCAACTCCTTAGCTATCGGATTCGAGAGTGTGCGCGGCCACATGTGCTTCCGCCGCGAGCTGCTGCGAAAGACATTTTTTTAACCAGACGGAAAAAGTTTTTATTTGCGTACATTGATCACGTTAAAATTGTGTTTGCGAGCATTAATTTTAAATACTAACATTCAAGGTGAAGTTGTTGTGAGATTTTATGTTTCATTGTTCTTGTACACAAGGCTTATGTATATTTGTTACAGAGTGGTGTCCATGTGGTCTAGGACACGACATATATGAGTATGGGCATATGCCTATGTTTGGAAATTATCAAGGGCAAGAGAAATGAATGTGGTGGTCAAACAGATGCGACAACACATTATGGTTGTGTTTCGGTAATGCTACTTTAGTAGTAGGAATGTAGTTTAGTGGTGAAAACTATTGGTCTGACCTTTTGATCGGTCGAACTTGTCATCGGTGATAATTTGATATTTTTTTATATCTCAAAATAGGCTTTTTTCCCCCTATATTAATATAGCAACAACACACGGTACAACTGCGAGACCACTGCTAGGGCAAAACAGCAAAACACACCCAAAACAGAAAAGAAAAGAAAAACAACGCCAACATCGTTTGATCGATGAAAATGAAGATGACTCGCACCCGTTGTGCCTACCGATTATCCCCACCACTATCTTAGTACTCCGAATCGTCTAGTACCAAACAACACCTTCAAGAAGGAAAGCGACGACGGCGACGTTCTTCCCCAGATTGATCCTAGGGTTTCCTGCGGTACGCCGCGGAGACAAGGGAAGGGGTACTCCCGACACCCTTCAGAAAGGAATGATGACACCCGCAGGAGTCAGTGCGTCGGTATCAAAATGACAGGGATTTCTCCCGACCCCCAAAAAACTAGATCCCGGACAATCCGTAGTGCTCCACCAAACTTGCCGCCCACCAACATACGCCACCTCGGTGTTGGAGTCACCAACGCCATCTCACCATGGAAAACTCCACGAGGCCAGATGGAGAGGAGATAACCGAAGACAAGGGACGACATGATCACAACCACGTGGGAGGGAACACCCTCCACCGCCATACACAGTAGCCGACCGGACACAACGACAGGAGCACACCGGGCAATGGAGCAGGAAGGCAGCAACACGGCCACCTGAAGGACGTCCTCCACCACCAAGAGCGGGTGCCGATTGAACGCAGCAGCAGGGACACACTAGGCCGAAGAGCCGGCCGAGCCCCGGAGGGTCGTAAAGTCCCCGCCGCCGCGCTGCTGCACGTAGGGACTCACTGTTGCTACCCTCGTAAACACCATAGAACCGGCAAGACCTTGAAGAGCCCACGAAGCCCCGCCGTCGTGCTGCAGCAGGGGCGGAGTCGTCACTGCCATCAACGTCACGACCTGCTCCAAATGAAACCGGACGGAGCATGCCAAGCCCGGCCCGCCCTAACCCAGATAGGGCCCAAAGGGCTCAGATCTGGGCATATAGGGCTCCGACCGAGCTCAGCCAGCCACCACCGGTGGCGCCACCGCGTCATCTACCACGAACTCGGCACTCAGCCGCCGTCGTACCAAGACGCACCTCCGTCGCTGAGCTGCACCGCCCAGAGCCTCCCTATCCGCGTGAGGACGCCACCGTGGGGGAAAAATCAGGGGTTCACCGCCACCGGCGCCGCCGTGGACCAGCTCGCGACGACCGCCGGTATGGCAGGAGGAAGAGGATGAGGGAGCTCTGAAGAGGCGCACCGGCGGGTTTTTTGTAACATCCCAAATTTACATTTGGAATATTTTCCATTTAGAGCATATTCATAGCATGGCATCATTTCAAAACTTGCATTTGAGTGTTGCATTTCAAACCCAAAATAAAAATCATGTTTCAAAAAGCCCAAAATCCTCCTATAAGGCGTTTATAAGCCAAAGGATATTTGGATATGTTATTTTTCCCAAAATCATCCAATAATCCTCAAATATGATAGATTTTCAAATTTCAAAATGTTAGAAATTTGTTTGACTCGATTCCGAGTTATATTTCAAAAGTTATAAAAGTTTTAAGAAAAAGATAAAAGAAAAAGAAACAAGGGAAAATAATATCGGACTAGTGGGATGGCCAAGCAAGCCTAGGCAGGAAGGCACGCACGAGCACGAGCGGTCTCAGGATTCTTATACGGTACAAAATCCCGTTTTTCATGTTACCCTCCCATTCAAAGTTCCATATCTCTTAATTGCAGAGTCTAAATCCGAATCCGTTTCTTTTGGCTTGTTCCTTACTCCAAGGAGCAACTTTCCACCGGCGTCCCCACCCATCAATAGCCCAGCCTCGGCCGTGAGGTGGCCCCAAATTCGAAACTCATGTTACTCGCCACGGTCCGTCAGTCGCTCGGTTGACTTAAGTCTTCGCGAGAGTTTTAGATATCACAGAAACCTCACTTCTTTTCATCCACCACAACCAGAAAATTTCGAGATCTACTCTCTCAGAACTGAAGTGGCAAAAGTTTAATTACTCTTCAATCGTTTGTCCGTTTTCGCATAAATCTCTACTGGAGTTGCATCTCATCGTTATCTACAACTTTTGTTCTTTGAGTTTTTCTATTTGAGCTAAGGATCTTTTTATATAAATCCGATCTACCTTTGCCCACCGGAGTAACTCGAAATTTCAAATGTACACTTCGTTCTTATTCATTTAAAAAGTTACCGTTGAGTGTTTTATTTGGTTTTAGGATCTTATTAGTATGTTAGGTTTAGATCCACCTTTTTACACAGTTTATTTCGAAAAGATCTTGTAGATTGTTGATTAATTTTATATAATTTGGTTAAGCCCTTTTTTTTGTCTCTTGCATTACAAACTTTTTCATGCATCATATCTTGTTTAGACAAACAGAGTACTAGTAAATTAGTTGTCTTGCATTATTAAATCATCATGCATCCATATGTTTGCGACTTAGTCGAGTGCATGAAAGACTCCAATTTCTGTCAAGGCAAGTGACACACATGTTCCTACTATTTTAATATATGCATTAGAGTTTTATTATAGCTATGCATGAGTAGGAGTTGAGTGTTATCGCTACGCTATATTGCTTCACTAACACCCAAGTGGAGTAATCATATGTTTTCCGTAGAGGTTAGCAATCCATTATATATATTCGTGGTTGGGATTATTATCATGTTAAAGAATTAATCGTTATTTTAATTGCTTATGAAAACAACATGATAATTAAATAACCACTAGGCGGATTGCTAGCATGTCATCAGAGTACAAATTTCGGTGGGGACCGCCGCCCAGTATCTTGAGATTATGATTAGTTTCTATATGTAGTTTTTCTTTATGTGCAGCCGTGTTTCATATTAGTATGGGCTATACATAATTTGTAGGTTGTGGTGACTCGAACCTAACGTGTCCAGAGATGTAGGTGTAGGATGGTCTGGCTCGTGGACGGTTTGGAGATCTACTGCTTATGTTTTATGGCTTAATCGTTTTTCCTTCCGTGGTACTAATGGTGTATCGTGGTGTTTGGGGTCGATTAGGCAACATGGGTAAAGGGCATAAACCTCGCGAGGGTTAAAACTAAGATATTAGCCGTGTTCCATTGGTTACGGACAATTCAACAACTAGATGGGAAACATGACATATCTCGACCATTTTGTTTTATTAATTACTACCAATTTGACTATGGGTTATTGGAGAAGTGTCTGATGGTGTTTCAGCGTGCTAATCCAAAAAGGGTAAGAGCACTTTTTTTCTATCAAGCAAAGTGTCCAATTATGTGTAAAATTTAATTTCTATTAAATGTTAAGTCAAATGCCTTTATGCAAATTAGCCTATAAACTCCACCAGCCAAATATGCATGTAGATTAGCACTTGCCATTAGTTATACCACCATTGTGTCACTTTCCAACATTGCTCAGAATGATGTGACCTCCTTTTTGGGGCTGCCTATTCTAACGTGCAGGTTGTTCGGATTCAGAGTGATCGACGTAGATCTCGTGACTCCACTCAACATGTTTGTTCGTCTGTGGCACAAATTGAAGACTGGAGCCCTTATATTTGCTTTGTTGAATAAATTTTGTGCTAGTTTCCGCTATGCAAGTTGTAATAAAGTGCTTTACTCTGGATATTCGATAGTAATACAATGCATTTGTTTTCGGTGATTACTATCGGTGTTGTGTGTGCTGGCCAGTACTACACACAACAATATAGCATATGTTGGGCTGTACTAACTACAATATTTTTTCCAATGACTCGTTTGTGAGTTTGGGATATTTTTTATATTGTTGGATGCATCACATATATTGAATCGTTCCTCGTCCACGAAAGTGAAAACGCCTCCAACCGAGACAGATAGTGAAGGCATTGCTTTTGGAGACTTTATCATGGTCCGTTGTGTTGCCACGGTAGTGACTGAAGTAGCTGTTGGAAACTACTCCCTCCGTACCTAAATATAAAATGTTGTAGCTATTGCTCATGTTGTCTAGATACATACTAATATGAGTGAACATATGTGCACCAAAAGTTGTCTAGATACATATAGACATATGGAAAAGGGGTAAAACATCTTACATTTAGGAACGGAGGGAGTATATATGTGTATTCTCGATTTCTCGACTAGCTCGTGATATTTAGGTTTTGTAGAGGTCACGTGTACTTATCTCTTCTTAATATATAAATATTACCCTTTATAAAAAACACGCATGCAAATTACGATGATCACAGGAATGGGAGCAGAGCAGAGCATACGGACTTGAGAAAATAAAGATGATCGAAGGACAACATTTTCCAACTTGTTTGATAGACGTAGTGACGCGTCTCACGGAGGGTTGCCTGCCTTCGGCCCTTCGGTGATCGGGGTACATAGACGAGGCATACGTACCATGAAAATGGCCTAGATCAAACTAGTCCCACGAATCATGCAGGCAAAGCTTAATAGCACCCGCGCGCTATCCATGGCTCGTCGCACGAGCTTGCGCTATGAGTCTTGGACCCAGCAAGCGCGTCCTAGCTTGCTTGATGGAATTGACCCTTCGGCGCCATACCCTCAGGCACCACCTTCGACACCGTCGGACGGGATGTCACCACTGGAGAACCCTCTGAATGAGATACCACCAGCAGCACCAACACCACGGGTTGGGATGACGGTCCCGATACGGCCGGCAACAATGCCAAGCTAGCTCGCTACGCCGGTGAAGACATTGGCGCCCTTGTTTCCAAAGCGCATGCCATATCTTGGCGCTCTCATTATGTTGTTGGTCTGAGAGGTCGATGCTACTGCGGTGCTTATGTGTGGTGGAGATCGTGGTTTAAATAGGTGGCGGAGGCCAGGGCACGTAGGGTCCGTGTAGATGCGTACGTAAATGAGGGGAGAGCAATCATAGTTTATAAAACCGAATGCGTAATCGAATTGGCGAGGCTGTCGATTTAGTTTTTCACCGGGCGGACCGTCGGTTCATTGATTCATTCCCGACAAAAAACTAGAATATTTAACATATTTTTTAAAAAAAATTAGACCGCAGAACAAATAAATACACACAATATTTTGTGCGATGCACTAAAAAGTCACAAACTGTTGCTAGCATAGATGGTAAATGAGCTTGTAGTGGATCTTGAGTCAAGGTCGATTGTTCAATTCCTAGTTTATACACCATTTTCAATTTGTATTTCTGGTCTTTTAGTAAAAGACCAATGCTTCTTAAAAAACCATACAAGGCTCCAATTCCTTGTTTTTTCGATCGGACCCCCGGTCCGGACCGATTTTTAAAACTAGGAGTGCAAGTGCGGCATTTCTGTGTACTGAATGTTTTTTAAGGAACTAGGACGAGTGGAGCCAAGCGAGACGGACTTCTGAATCCCACATTAGGCACCTCGAAGACCAGTTTTGAATCGAGTGACGAGAGTTTGCGGTAAAAATTAGAAGGAACCCTAGATATATAAGGCGATTTAGTTGATGATATTCGGAACCTTGACATCTCCCCAAGTAAAATGTACTAACGAAAATACACAAATATTGTAGGGGCTACGGCTCACTCTGGATCTGGTGCGAGACTCTGGAGCCGGACACGTATAAGTTAGGTACCCTTGTTGAGAATATTTCTAACATTAATCACTTTTAAAATCCAAATAAAACGACCGAATCGCACAATTTTATGGCAGTGGCTAAATTGCTTATAGACGACAAAAATTATACTACTTAAGCCGCACAAATTTTGTTGTAGGGCTTAGTTCTCATTGAACCTCTGAAGATAGATAATCTTACGGCAAAGGACAAGGCACACATTGTCACCAATTAATATAGATTAGAGGGAGTAGAATACTTGGAAAAAGCTATAGCTGAAAAATGCAAGAAGTTATGGCGAGTTCATAGCTTACAGTTTCACCCTAGTCACTGGTAGAAAAAAGGCCATCCATACGCCCCCATCAGTCCGCAAAGTTTGCGCACCGTGACTAAAGGGGTTTTAGTCCCGGTTCGGGAGGAGACCCGCGACTGAAGGTCATGCGTCGCGGGTTGGGAAGCGCGTGGAGGGCTTTAATTCTGTTTGGCCTGGCCACCCGCGACTAATGATCCAGTCTGCTGGCCTCCCTGTCTTTAATCGCGGGTGGTCAGGCCAACCGGGACTAAAGATACAAACTGCTCGCCTCACGCGCGGCGGTTTTATTTCGCGAGCGAGAGGCAGAAGGGCGCCATTGCTACAGTGCGCACACGAGAGTCTCCGTTTCTTCTTCTTCCTCTCTTCGTTCTTCCTCCACCAAGCACCCATGGCTCAAGTTTGGAACACTCTCCGTGTGGCCACACCATGCCGCAAGAGTCTCGACATGGCCTACACCAATATGTGCGAGAGGCTCCCCGGTCTTCTTAAGCATTTGAGCAATCTCTATGAAGAAGCCGATGAACACCATAGGTTCTTCGGGTTTGATCTAGAGTATACGGCGGATCAACGGGATGTTGCCGTCATCCAGATTGCGATCAAGGAGATCGTTTTGGTCTTCCAATGGTCAAGGTAACGCACACGTACAATCTTGCATTTTCGATTTGTTTGTTGTCTTGGAAGAATACATGTGTTGCAACATATCTAACACGTGTTCTATTTTTGTTGTTGCAGTAGTTCAAAGCATTCTCCGGCACTTGTTGATTTTCTTGTCAACAAGGGGTATGACTTCTGCAGCGTTGACATCACTCAAGAACGTCAGAAGTTGATGCGCTTGGGTATTGTGATACCTGAAGATCACTACATTGATCTTCAGGACCTTATCCATTTTGATGAGTTGTACGGTCACAAGACCGGGATGGCTCCGATGGCAACTGCCTTCATCCACGCCGACTACAAAACCATGAAGTCTCGTTTCCCCTCCAAGAATCACATGTATTGGGGGAAGAACCCACTGGACCGGATCAACCTCAACTATGCAGCCATAGATGCATATGTTGCCTACGAGTTGTTCTGCATCTACTCGACGGAGCTCGAGTAGATGTTGTTTGTGTACCGCATCTTGCGTTCGATATATGCATGTAATGGATATATTAGTATGTAATGGATATATAATTATGTAATGGATATTATTTCTATATTAATTCCTAACTATATTATTTCTATATTATGTCAAACACACATTTCAAAACAAACAAAGAAAAACACATCAAGAAAACAAACAAAAACACATCAAGAAAACAAAACAGAAAAACTACCATTTCTATATATCTGTTCACCAAAAACTACTGTTTCTATATCTGTTCACCAAAAATAAATCTAGAGGTCCAAAAATTAATCTAAGCCAGGGAAACATAGATCTAGTCAATACCAAACTCATCCAGTTGGATTTACTTTAAAATACATTTTTTGAACTCATTCTAAAAATAATAGAAGAGCCTACTGGTCTTTTATTAGAAAGGATGGTATTTTTATTTGGTTGTTAACCTCGATGTGAGGCTAAGTGCTATGGATAGATCTTTTCAATATCTATCCAGAACATAGTAGTTTGTCCATTTTGGTTATGTATTTTAAAAGATAGGTTCAAATCATTCTCACAGATAGTCATTGCCAAAACAGTTCTTGTGTCCAAAATAATAGTCCAAACTTGTATCTGCAAATTTTATATGGTTTAGATTTCATATGGTTTGGTTCATGAATTTTATCAGATTTTATTTTGCATTTAGGAAAGGGGAAAATGAATTAGTTTTATTTCCTGAATTTTTTGATATATTATTTGTATTTTAAGATTTTAAAATGTATTAGTTTTATTTTTCTGAATATTTTGATATATTAATAGTATTTTTATGATTTTAAAATGAATTAGTTTTATTTTTCTAAATATTTTTTAGAAATAATACAAATTAAAAAGTTAATGTTTATTTATTTATTCAAAATTATTAATTACATCATTACTTTTGTTTATTAAAAGATTTATTTGAAATTCAGACAATAAAGAAATATGACATCGACCAACATGTTAATAGGATTGATATGATACTAGTATCACATACATGCGTGCGAAACACTTGGATGCGGGACGGGATGGAACTCGGAAGTTAAGCGTGCTAGTGCTAGAGTAGTGGGAGGATGGGTGACCGAGCGGGAAGTTTGACCAAGAGTAAGAAATTTGCTAGAGATAATTGTAGTTAGACACTAAGCAAATAATAAAAATTCTGAAAAAAAGGGAGTGAAAAATAATTAGAAACCCACATGAATCTACTATATACTAAAAGCAATATACGGGTGTCTAATAGAGACACCACGTTAAGCCACATCATCTTAATCAATTAAGATCGTTAGATTTTATTTCAGAGGCTATGATTTAATGAAAGGTTATTAATTACGTAACGATGTAGTACCCTTTGTCACGTTTTATATATATATGTGTCCATAGTCCAATTCCCTCGACGACAACAACAAATAAGTTCATAATTAAATAATTATTAACATTGCATCGATATGCCGTGATCTAGCCTTATTTATCTTGCCGGCACAAACAGATCTGCATAGTTGAATTTTCTCCCGGAGGCACATGCTTTACGTACCCCAACACTAGTAGAAAACAGGGCATTGAGCCAAGCACATTGGAACCGGATTGGATACAAACCGGTCCTAAAGGCCTTGCGGCCATTTGCTGCAAGGAGGGGGGCCCAGGGGACAGACCCTTTAGAACCGGTTTGTATCACAAACTGGTTCTAAAGGTTTTCTCATTTTTTGCAGCAACTGCGGGACCCGCTGTCAGACCCTTTAGAACCGGTTTGTAATACAAACCGGTCCTAAAGCCCTCCCCTAAACCCTATATTCCACCCCGAGCTCAGCTCCATTTTTTCCAGCTCGAGCTCAACTCCATTTTTGCTCTCTCCTTCCTCTTGTGAGCTCTAATCCATCCCCATTTTTCTCCACCATTTATCAAGATTGTTGGTACCCATCGGTTCTACGGTTAGCATCAACATTCCCTCTTTCGGCATTGCAAGTTTTGCTCGTTTTCTTGCTCATTTCATTTTTGTTGTGCTAGCTAGGTGTTTGATGAAATGCCTAAGCTAGAATTTGTTATTCATTTGTTATGTATACAATTTGATGCAATCTGAGCTCAAATTTAATTATGATTTGTGGTTTTTTTTAGTGTCGCGCGCCTTGTCCCCTTCCTCACCGCTGTCGATCGCCCCGTCACCGACACAACCTTGGTGAGCCTATTGTTTTTATTTACCAAAACAAATTTTGATTTCTATGATTTACATATTTACTTGTATATAGTTTTCTTATTGTGCAAGATTTTTTTATATATATAGCGCGATGGTTTTGATATCCGTCCCCGTTGGCCCTCGTCCAGTCTATGATTCGGATGTGGTATATTATCTTTTATAACTACATATTTTCATTTCCTAATTATATGACAATTAATTACGCCGACCAGCTTGACATAGATATTTTTATCTAGGAGGTAGTGGAACCGGAAATGCCAATCGACCCTATTGTTGAGAAGTTATACTTAGTTGAACAAGAAAATGTTGGCTTGAAAGAAATATTGAAAAAAAACTGAAGAAAGGTTGGAAAAAACTGAAAGAGAGAAGATGACCTTGGAAAAGGTTCTTGCCAGTGTCGTCGATGGTCACAAGAGCGAGATGGACGCAATGCGCCTGAAGATTAGAAAGATTAGAAAATATGCAATTAGTAAAGAGGCTTGGTATCATTATGCCGTCGGGTCAATTGTTACCTTTGTTGCGATTTTGATCGCATTTGTTGTTGTTTTTCAGTGCATAATTAGAGAGAGTTTTTATGGATGGTTTCAGTGTGTATTTTTATGAGAACTATATATGTATGGTCACTACGCTAGTTTGGTTTTAACGTGTGATGAACTTTTTGTATTAATTAATTAATTTAGTCATGATGATTTCGCATAATGGTTGTTGATAAATTTATATAATGCAGATGAACCGGCAATGGATGTACAGTGATCGACGTCGTCCCGAATTCCTTAATGGCATGCATAGTTTTCTCAATGTGGCTGAGAAAAACAGGCAGCATGGATTTATTTTTTGTCCATGTAAAAAATGCCAGAATAAGAGGAATTTCCCTAGCTCAAGAACCATACACACCCACCTGTTGCAAGAAGGCTTCATGCCCAGTTATTTTTGTTGGACCAAGCACGGAGAAAGAGGGGTTGTAATGGAAGACAATGAAGAAGAACAAGAGGATAATGATAATTGTCCTATGTTCGGTGAACACGGTGGTACTGAAATGGGGGAAGACGAGCCTGAACTTGAGGACATTGTTGATGAGTCTGATGATGATCTTCGTCAGGTCATTCGTGAAGAACAGAGAAACTGCGCACGTGAAAACGAGAGGTTGAAGTTGGAGCGCATGTTACAAGACCACAAAAAATTGTTGTACCCAAATTGCAAAGATGGCCAGAAAAAGCTGGGCACCACCCTGGAATTGCTGCAATGGAAGGCAGAGAATGGATTATCTGACAAGGGATTTGAAAAGCTGCTGAAAATAATGAAGAAGATGCTTCCAAGAGGTAATGTGCTTCCCTGCAGTACATACGAAGCAAAGAAGGTTGTCTGCCCTCTAGGATTGGAAGTGCATAAGATACATGCATGCATCAATGACTGCATCCTCTACCGCGGTCAGCACGAGAATTTAAATGCCTGCCCGGTATGCGGTGCATTTGTGTATAAGATCAGGCGAGATGACCCTGGTGATGTTGAGGGCGATGATCGCCCCAGGAAGAGGGTTCCTGCCAAGGTGATGTGGCATGCTCCGATAATACCACGGTTGAAACGTTTGTTCCGAAACAAAGAGCATGCCAAGTTGCTGCGATGGCACAAAGAAGACCGTAAGGAAGACGATATGCTGAGACACCCCGCTGATGGGTCGCAGTGGAGAAACATCGACGATAAGTACGAGGACTTTGCACGTGACGCAAGAAACTTAAGGTTTGGTCTGAGTATAGATGGCCTGAATCCGTTTGGGGAGCAGAGTAGCTGTCATAGCACCTGGCCCGTGACTCTATGTATCTATAACCTTCCTCCTTAGTTATGCATGAAGCGTAAGTTCATTATGATGCCAGTGCTTATCCCAGGCCCGTCGCAACCCGGCAACAACATTGATGTGTACCTGAGGCGACTGGTTGATGAACTTTTAGAGTTGTGGGGTGACGAAGGTGTACGTGTGTGGGACGAGTACAAATAAGAGAAATTTGACCTACGAGGGTTGCTGTTTTTAACCATCAATGATTGGCCCGCTCTTAGTAACATCTCAGGACAGTCAAACAAGGGATACAAGGCATGCACACACTGTTTAGGCGAGACTGAAAGTATACATATAGGCAAGAATGTGTACCCGGGGCATCGTCGATTTCTTCTAGACAGGCATCCCGTAAGAAAGAAAGGAAAGCATTTGTGACGCCCCGAGATCGGGCACTATGCAGATTTCAGCATTCCCGCCAAATCCGCATAATAACCGATTCCAGGTTGCCACTTGTGATAACATTACAACAGTTCACGAATAATCCACAACAACAACAGAAAAGATATATACAAGATGACTCAAACGAGTCAGGGATACAACTGATACATACAAAGATCCAAATAACAGCGGAAGAAACAACACAGCGTCCGACTACGGACAAGCTACAAATTGGACTAAGAGTCCTGAAGATAACCGAGAGCGTCCAATCCCTGCCCAGGCCAAGCCGGAGGGATTCCCAAGCTAACGTAGTCAGACTTCAAACCTGTTGACTGCAATGTTTAATATGCAGCCACGAAAAAGGATTCGTGGGTCAGTACGGTTAAGTACTGGCAAGTGGATAACCCATACTCACAAGATACCGGCATAGCCGGTCATCACAAGATACAAATACTTTGGGTTCAACGGAAAGGAAGGGATTATTGCAAATAAGCGGCAGCGGGCTGCACTAACCAACTACAGAAACTCACTACAACATCCGGCTAACAGAGGGGATAAGATAGCGTATCGTAACCAACTACAACTAATCACCAAACAATACCCATCCAATGTCACCCCCTACTAAGCAAGCAACCCAAGGATAACTCACACTGTTGATTAGGGTGAAGTTCAGGTTATTGTGACAATATGCCTATTACTAGTCAAATCATTATTGATTAGGGGTAAGTTGTCTGAGTACTTGTTAGCCAGTACTTTCACCAAGTCGTCACATAACCGCGGACAACACGGCTTCTCGAGAAGATTCATCCCTGCAGGGTGTGCTCCAGTACCCGTACACACTCAAGCCACCAACTAAAACTCAGGTTGGCTCGACACGACCCAAACCATCTCTACAACCCATCCTAGGAGCCACGGAGCTATAAGGTCCCGGCCAGTCCGCTAAGCGCAAGGGTGAAAACCACACACCCCGGCACCACAGGCCTCGTCCTATATGCATCATCATCATCATAAGTAACCATGGGTGATCAACCCATTATGCAAGGAGCAAATGGAACACCCAAACTAAGTGTGGCTCTTCGGACAAGTTGCAGATCAGGTCTAAGTCGAGGGGGGTCCCATACTACCTCCCGGATGCGGTGAGCACACTCATCATGGATCAGTAGACAAGACTCTTTTCCTAATTAAGTTCGACACTAGCAGGCCTCAAAACCCTAACCCGGGCCTCCTGCCGGTGCCTTAACATCAAATTATTATTACCCAAAACATGAACATGTTGTTGATTGAATTGAAACCCAACTATCAACTAAACAGGTGATATGAAAGGAACAACAAGACTTGAGCGCAAACAACACTAAGCATGCAACTACGACACGAGGGCCAACAGGGTAAACAAACAACAGTTAATAGGAAGTGGAAGGAAAGGCTATATCATGGCTGCAAGGTAACATATAATGGGATCGAAACACAAGCATCGTAACAACATGCTAGAATAAGAACAACGGAAAGAATCGGTAACAAGTGATGAAAGGCAGCCATTTGGCAGCAAGTGAGTATACTTGCCTGAGATCCAGCAAGTAGAGGTAGCAGAACTTGTCGTAGCTCACATCATCTCAACGTCCTATCCGGGAAGAAGCAACGAACCTCGAACAAACACCGGATGCAACAATTACTACTACGGCAAAAGATCCAGCATGATCCTATTTTATATGCATGGCATGGCAAGATGCAACAGGGGAAACAGCTTAAGCAATTTAATCGGAACCTGAGTCCGGAGAAATAGGAATTGGTTCAAGTTGTTTAGCTAACCATCAATATTAAATGTTGATTAACAGGTTTAAACAAGGTAGAGGTGATCTATTCAATATTAAATGGAATAGGGCATTATTTGAATTTAATACCCCAACACAGTCCATATTTAATTATTAGGTGATATTATTATACCCCGAAACCCACCAGATGCAATGCAAACATGATGCGATGACATTTTAAATATAGTTGATATGTTATAGAAAATAGGGCATAGGTATAGGGGTTTGGGTTCGCACGTGTGGAGAGGATCTTTGTGTTCGACGCCGGAAAGAGGAGATCTTCGGGGCAACGCCGGTGCCTTCGGGACGTGGAGGAAGTAGACGAAGAATAGGAGGTAGACAAAGTCGTCGTAGCAGGGGAAGTAGACATTCCGTTGTCGATGTAGTCGAAGTCGAGGTCTTCGGGTTATAGAGGAAGTAGTCGACGTAGGCGTGGTAGTGGAAGTAGTCGACGTCGTTGTAGTAGGGGAAGTAGTCGACGTCGAGGAAGTAGTCGTAATTGCACCACCACATCATCGTCTTCGGGGCGTCGAGGAAGTAATTGTTCTCGTGTCGTCGTCGAAGTAGTCATTCACGTCTGGAGTCGAAGTGGTCGTCGTAGTCGTGGCCGAACCGTAACAACATCGTCTTCGGGGTCGGAGGCGAACCTGACGGTCCCGGTCTTCGGGCGCGCACGAAGGAGGCCAACGCAAAACGGACATGACGAAGGCGATGTAGTCGTTCACGGTTCGATGTAGCCCGATGTAGCGGTAATTGTCGTAGGAGATCTTGTCGATGGTCGAGGTGGTCACGTCACGGACGAGAAAGCAAGCAGGAGCAATCTCCCATCACGACACCACACCATCCCAAAACAACGGTCACGGTCGGAGGGCATCGTGATTCTTGCGGGGATTTCAACAAACACATGGCGAGCGTCGGTTGGAGGAGAAACACCTAGCCGAAACGAGGCGCAGGGCAGTTCTTGGTCGACGAGGAAGGAGGCGAGAGGGCTCGCTGGCCGAACTGCAGTAGGAGGGCGCCGAGGTCCGCGCGCGGTGCTGCCGGCAACGACGGATGCCGGAGAGCAGCAGCAGCTCGACCACCAAGGCCATGGGCGACGGCAGAACGGGAGGACGACGAGGATGGTGGCGGGCAGGGGTTGCTGGCCGGGCGGGGAGGTTCCCGGGGCGTCGACGGCGCGCCGCTCGCCGGCGGAAGGCGGGTGACGGGGGGCAGAGGAGGGCGACCGGGAAAGGGGCAGCAGTGGCGGCTCCGGCCGCCCTCGGCCGGAGTGGAGGGAACGGCGGCGGGCGGCGGCCACGGGAGGAGGCGCAGGGAGCGGGGAGCGAGCGGGAGGAGGACGTCGGGTGGGGGGAGCACTGGCCGACGGCGGCCATGGCGGGGAGAGGAGGAGCTCCGGCGGGGCCCCTCGGCTGTCCGCGGGGAAGGGGCGCTGCGAGAGGAGAGGGCGACGGGAGGAGGGTGGCCGGACTCGGGAGGAGGGAGGCGAGGTGCAGGGGAGGCGACGGCCGGCGGCGCTCGGACCAGTAGGAGGCGACGGGAGGCTGGCTAGCGGCGGGAACGGCGAGCTCGGGGGGGGGGGGGGTGCTGCACGGGGCGGAGCCATGGGAGGAGGCAGGGCGGAGAGAAGGCAGAGAGGGTGAGGGGCGAGGCGGATGGGGCTTCGAGCGAGGTGCTCTCCCCTGGCGGCGCCTCGACAGGAGGAAGGGGACGAGGGTGGAGGACGCAGGCATCGCTGCGTTAGGGAATCGATCGATTCCTTTTTTTCTTTTTTTTTCCGTGCGGTGTGCGTGCGTGTGTGTTGCGTACGTGAGTGTGTGGTGCGTTGTGTGGCGTGTGTTGTGTGGTGTGCGTGCGTGAGTTTCCTGGTGTGTGTTGCGGTTGGGCTAGGGTGTGTTAGGGTTTGGGGTGTGGGGTGGCCGGCTGGGCCTTAGCTAGGCCCAGTTCGGCTGCCTCCCCCCCCCCCACAAAACATTTTTTTTTGAGCTTTAATAATTTTTCAGAAAAGAAAAAAAAAGATTTGGAGTGCTAATAGAAATAGATTTAGGCATCAAATAATTTCTAGAAATTTAAAAAAAACAAGAGTTGATGAATTTCAATTAATTAGTTTGCACGTTTTGGATACATGATGATGCATTATGCCATGCCACGAAAAAGAAAAAAAAACGACAAACAATTCTAGTTGGCGAAAAAAACCCTGGGTGTTACAGACGACACCACTAACAAGGGATTGCGCCCTCGCAATCCACCTGCTAACCCGGGAGGGGAAAGAAGTTCGACTATCGATTCTTCATGCTTCCAGTTGATCTCCTCGACACCACTAACAAGGGGTTCTCGACACCACTAACAAGGGTTTCTTGCTCGGGCTGATGACGACGTTCTTCCACCAGGAATCTTCCGATGATCGAACTTATTAGGTTAAAGGCTCAGAAAACGTCCACCCACGTAGGACCCTAAAACTTTGAAAGATAGACAAGGGGGGAATACTCCAAAACAAATAAGGTGGGAGGGGAAATAGAATAGGGGTAAGGAGAAAACAAGAATCCTATTGAGATGTTTTTCCAAAATAGTTTAGCAGAAATAGTTTTTGACACTCTAGAAACAACGACCGTTAGCTAGGTTATCCTACAGGCTTTGCGGACCCGTTGCTTCGATAAACATTCGTATCGAAACAATCTCGGGAATCGGAACCAAGGCTCTGATACCATTTGTGACGCCCCGAGATCGGGCACTATGCAGATTTCAGCATTCCCGCCAAATCCGCATAATAACTGATTCCAGGTTGCCACTTGTGATAACATTACAACAGTTCACGAATAATCCACAACAACAACAGAAAAGATATATACAAGATGACTCAAACGAGTAAGGGATACAACTGATACATACAAAGATCCAAATAACAGCGGAAGAAACAACACAGCGTCCGACTACGGACAAGCTACAAATTGGACTAAGAGTCCTGAAGATAACCGAGAGCGTCCAATCCCTGCCCAGGCCAAGCCGAAGGGATTCCCAAGCTAACGTCGTCAGACTTCAAACCTGTTGACTGCAATGTTGAATATGCAGCCACGAAAAAGGATTCGTGGGTCAGTACGGTTAAGTACTGGCAAGTGGATAACCCATACTCACAAGATACCGGCGTAGCCGGTCATCACAAGATACAAATACTTTGGGTTCAACGGAAAGGAAGGGATTATTGCAAATAAGCGGCAGCGGGCTGCACTAACCAACTACAGAAACTCACTACAACATCCGGCTAACAGAGGGGATAAGATAGCGTATCGTAACCAACTACAACTAATCACCAAACAATACCCATCCAATGTCACCCCCTACTAAGGAAGCAACCCAAGGATAACTCACACTGTTGATTAGGGTGAAGTTCAGGTTATTGTGACAATATGCCTATTACTAGTCAAATCATTATTGATTAGGGGTAAGTTGTCTGAGTACTTGTTAGCCAGTACTTTCACCAAGTCGTCACATAACCGCGGACAACACGGCTTCTCGAGAAGATTCATCCCTGCAGGGTGTGCTCCAGTACCCGTACACACTCAAGCCACCAACTAAAACTCAGGTTGGCTCGACACGACCCAAACCATCTCTACAACCCATCCTAGGAGCCACGGAGCTATAAGGTCCCGGCCAGTCCGCTAAGCGCAAGGGTGAAAACCACACACCCCGGCACCACAGGCCTCGTCCTATATGCATCATCATCATCATAAGTAACCATGGGTGATCAACCCATTATGCAAGGAGCAAATGGAACACCCGAACTAAGTGTGGCTCTTCGGACAAGTTGCAGATCAGGTCTAAGTCGAGGGGGGTCCCATACTACCTCCCGGATGCGGTGAGCACGCTCATCATGGATCAGTAGACAAGACTCTTTTCCTAATTAAGTTCGACACTAGCAGGCCTCAAAACCCTAACCCGGGCCTCCTGCCGGTGCCTTAACATCAAATTATTATTACCCAAAACATGAACATGTTGTTGATTGAATTGAAACCCAACTATCAACTAAACAGGTGATATGAAAGGAACAACAAGACTTGAGCGCAAACAACACTAAGCATGCAACTACGACACGAGGGCCAACAGGGTAAACAAACAACAGTTAATAGGAAGTGGAAGGAAAGGCTATATCATGGCTGCAAGGTAACATATAATGGGATCAAAACACAAGCATCGTAACAACAGGCTAGAATAAGAACAACGGAAAGAATCGGTAACAAGTGATGAAAGGCAGCCATTTGGCAGCAAGTGAGTATACTTGCCTGAGATCCAGCAAGTAGAGGTAGCAGAACTTGTCGTAGCTCACATCATCTCAACGTCCTATCCGGGAAGAAGCAACGAACCTCGAACAAACACCGGATGCAACAATTACTACTACGGCAAAAGATCCAGCATGATCCTATTTTATATGCATGGCATGGCAAGATGCAACAGGGGAAACAGCTTAAGCAATTTAATCGGAACCGGAGTCCGGAGAAATAGGAATTGGTTCAAGTTGTTTAGCTAACCATCAATATTAAATGTTGATTAACAGGTTTAAACAAGGTAGAGGTGATCTATTCAATATTAAATGGAATAGGGCATTATTTGAATTTAATACCCCAACACATTCCATATTTAATTATTAGGTGATATTATTATACCCCGAAACCCACCAGATGCAATGCAAACATGATGCGATGACATTTTAAATATAGTTGATATGTTATAGAAAATAGGGCATAGGTATAGGGGTTTGGGTTCGCACATGTGGAGAGGATCTTTGTGTTCGACGCCGGAAAGAGGAGATCTTCGGGGCAACGCCGGTGCCTTCGGGACGTGGAGGAAGTAGACGAAGAATAGGAGGTAGACGAAGTCGTCGTAGCAGGGGAAGTAGACATTCCGTTGTCGATGTAGTCGAAGTCGAGGTCTTCGGGTCATAGAGGAAGTAGTCGACGTAGGCGTGGTAGTGGAAGTAGTCGACGTCGTTGTAGTAGGGGAAGTAGTCGACGTCGAGGAAGTAGTCGTAATTGCACCACCGCATCATCGTCTTCAGGGCGTCGAGGAAGTAATTGTTCTCGTGTCGTCTTCGAAGTAGTCATTCACGTCTGGAGTCGAAGTGGTCGTCATAGTCGTGGCCGAACCGTAACAACATCGTCTTCGGGGTCGGAGGCGAACCTGACGGTCCCGGTCTTCGGGCGCGCACGAAGGCGGCCAACGCAAAACGGACATGACGAAGGTGATGTAGTCGTTCACGGTTCGATGTAGCCCGATGTAGCGGTACTTGTCGTAGGAGATCTTGTCGATGGTCGAGGTGGTCACGTCACGGACGAGAAAGCAAGCAGGAGCAATCTCCCATCACGACACTACACCATCCCAAAACAACGGTCACGGTCCGAGGGCATCGTGATTCTTGCGGGGATTTCAACAAACACATGGAGAGCGTCGGTTGGAGGAGAAACACCTAGCCGAAACGAGGCGCAGGGCAGTTCTTGGTCGACGAGGAAGGAGGCGAGAGGGCTCTCTGGCCGAACTGCAGTAGGAGGGCGCCGAGGTCCGCGCGCGGTGCTGCCGGCAACGACGGATGCCGGAGAGCAGCAGCAGCTCGACCACCAAGGCCATGGGCGACGGCAGAACGGGAGGACGACGAGGATGGTGGCGGGCAGGGGTTGCTGGCCGGGCGGGGAGGTTCCCGGGGCGTCGACGGCGCGCCGCTCGCCGGCGGAAGGCGGGTGACGGGGGGCAGAGGAGGGCGACCGGGAAAGGGGCAGAAGTGGCGGCGCTGGCCGCCCTCGGCCGGAGTGGAGGGAACGGCGGCGGGCGGCGGCCACGGGAGGAGGCGCAGGGACCGGGGAGCGAGCGGGAGGAGGACGTCGGGTGGGGGGAGCACTGGCCGACGGTGGCCATGGCGGGGAGAGGAGGAGCTCCGGCGGGGCGCCTCGGCCGTCCGCGGGGAAGGGGCGCTGCGAGAGGAGAGGGCGACGGGAGGAGGGTGGCCGGACTCGGGAGGAGGGAGGCGAGGTGCAGGGGAGGCGACGGCCGGCGGCGCTCGGACCAGTAGGAGGCGACGGGAGGCCGGCTAGCGGCGGGAACGGCGAGCTCGGGGGGGGGGGGGGGTGCTGCACGGGGCGGAGCCATGGGAGGAGGCAGGGCGGAGAGAAGGCAGAGAGGGTGAGGGGCGAGGCGGATGGGGCTTCGAGCGAGGTGCTCTCCCCTGGCGGCGCCTCGACAGGAGGAAGGGGACGAGGGTGGAGGACGCAGGCATCGCTGCGTTAGGGAATCGATCGATTCCTTTTTTTCCTTTTTTTTCCGTGCGGTGTGCGTGCGTGTGTGTTGCGTACGTGAGTGCGTGGTGCGTTGTGTGGCGTGTGTTGTGTGGTGTGCGTGCGTGAGTTTCCTGGTGTGTGTTGCGGTTGGGCTAGGGTGTGTTAGGGTTTGGGGTGTGGGGTGGCCGGCTGGGCCTTAGCTAGGCCCAGTTCGGCTGCCTCCCCCCCCACAAAACATTTTTTTTTGAGCTTTAATAATTTTTCAGAAAAGAAAAAAAAAGATTTGGAGTGCTAATAGAAATAGATTTAGGCATCAAATAATTTCTAGAAATTTTAAAAAAACAAGAGTTGATGAATTTCAATTAATTAGTTTGCACGTTTTGGATACATGATTATGCATTATGCCATGCCACGAAAAAGAAAAAAAAAACGACAAACAATTCTAGTTGGCGAAAAAAACCCTGGGTGTTACAGCATTTCAAAGGCGAGGCAGATACACGGAGGAAGCCAACCCTCCCTAAAGGTACTGATATATATGACATGGTCAAAGATATAAAAGTAATCTTTGGTAAGGGTTCTGGCGCACAATCTGTTCCGAATGACGCCGACAACCACGTAGCCATGTGGAACAAGAAATCCATATTCTGGGAACTACCCTATTGGAAATTCCTAGAGGTTCGCTCTGCGATCGACGTGATGCACGTGACGAAAAATATTTGCGTGAACCTGCTAAACTTATTGGGCGTGCATGGGAAGAAGTCGAGAGATACACCAAAAGCACGGCTGCACCACCAACGTATGCACGAACGAGACGACCTGATGAATCCAGAGAATTTCAAAGGTCCTGCCAGCTACGCTCTTACCAAGGAAGAGAAGGAGATCCTTTTCCAAGTCCTGAGTAGTATCAAGGTCCCGTCTGGCTACTCGTCGAACATAGAAGGAATACTAAGCCTGGAAGAGAAAAAGTTCCAAAACCTAAAGTCTCATGACTGCCACGTGATCATGACCCAGTTACTTCCGATTGCATTGAGGGGGCTTCTGCCAGAAAACGTGCGAGTACCCATTGTGAAGCTATGTGCATTCCTCAACGCAATTTCTCAGAAGGCAATCGATCCAGCAACTCTACCAAGTTTATAGAAGGACGTGGTCCAATGTCTTGTCAGCTTCGAGTTGGTGTTCCCACCAACCTTCTTCAATATTATGACACACCTCATAGTTCACCTAGTCCAAGAGATTTCCGTTCTCGGTCCTGTATTCTTACACAATATGTTCCCCTTTGAGAGGTTCATGGGAGTCTTGAAGAATTATGTTAAAAACCGTGCTAGGCCAGAAGGAAGCATGGTCAAGGGCTATGGAACAGAGGAGGTCATTGAGTTTTGTGTTGACTTTATTCCTGACCTGAACCCGATCGGTGTTCCTCATTCGCGCCATGAGGGGAGACTGCGTGGAAAAGGCATGCTAGGAAAGAAATCAACAACATGTATGGATGAGCAATCTTTCACTCAAGCACACTACACAGTTCTAGTTAATTCCAGCTTGGCGGCTCCATATATCCAGGAACACAAGGATATTTTACGCTCGGAATACCCGTAGCAACCTGAAGATTTCATTGCTAAAGAACACGCGAAGACTTTCGGCGGTTGGTTGCAAAGACGTCTCATTAATGACAACATTGTTGAAGATGAGCTATACTTGTTGGCCAAGCAACCATCTTCGACTGTATTGACCTTTAAAGGGTACGAGATAAATGCTAACATTTTTACACGGCAGACCAAGATAAAAAGAGCACCAACCAAAACAGTGACGTCCCGTTTGATGCAAAAGACGACAACGGGCAAAGGGTAACATACTATGGTTACATAGAGCAGATATGGGAACTTGACTACGGACCTTCCTTTAAGGTCCCTTTGTTCTGGTGCAAATGGTTCAACCTATCAGGCGTGAAGGTAGACCCGAAGTATGGAATAACAACAGTGGATCAGAAGAATCTTGGGTACAGCAATGATCAATTCGTCCTAGCCAATGATGTGGCTCAGGTTTCCTATGTGAAGGACATGTCTAGCAGACCGACAAAAAGAAAAGATAAGGAAGCGAATACATCAGACGATGAGCCAAGGCGCCACATAGTTCTTTCAGGGAAAAGAAACATTGTGTGAGTCGAGGACAAGACAGACATGTCAGAAGATTAAAATAAATTTGATGAAATTCCTCCCTTCAAAGTCAAAGATGATCCAAGCATTCAGTTAAATGATGAAGATGTTCCATGGTTACGGCGCAATCAGAACAAAGGCAAGAAGAAAAATAGAAACGGATCATCCCTTTTGTCCCGGTTGGGGACACCAACCGGGGCTAAATGGGTTCGGGTTTCGTTTGGACCAATCAGATAGAATCACACGGATCGTGTGTTTCTTTCAAGCGCTTGTGAGTCATTGGATCCGGGGTGTGTTTCTGTCGAGCTGTTGTGAGCCGTTCGATCAGGGCTACGGTGTGTTTCTTTCGAGCTGTTGTGAGCCGTTGGATGAGGGTGTTTCTTAACCGTTGGATCAAAACCCTAGCTCAACACTTTGTGAGCCAGAGGACCCTATATATAGCCCACCTTCATACACCGGTCAGTTCATCGAGCAAATACAAAACATCCGGAGTCGCCATCATACGTCCTGTCGTGCATTTGGTATGCATATATGCACCCAGTAGCCACGGTAGGGCTGTATGATGGCGATACCGATTGTTTTGTTCTACACCCCCCTTTAAGGTTTGATACATCATATATTCATTTCATCGAGCAACTACAAAACATCCGGATTCGCCATCATACGTCATGTCGTGCATTTGGTATGCATATATGCACCCAGTAGACACGATTGGGTTGTATGATGGTGATACCGTTTGTTTTGTTCTACACCCCCTTTTAAGGTTTGATACATCATATATTCAGTTTATCGAGCAAATACAAAACATCCGGATTCGTCATCATACGTCCTGCCGTGCATTTGGTATGCATATATGCACCCAGTAGCCATGGTTGGGCTGTATGATGGCGATACCGTTTGTTTTGTTCTACACCCCCCTTTAAGTTTTGATACATCATATATTCAGTTCATCGAGCAAATACAAAACATCCGGATTCGCCATCATACGTCCTGTCATGCATTTGGTATGCATATATGCACCCAGTAGACACGGTTGGGCTGTATGATAGCGATACCGTTTGTTTTGTTCTACACCCCCTTTAAGTTTTGATACATCATATATTCAGTTCATCGAGAAAATACAAAACATCCGGATTCGCCATCATACGCCCCGCCGTGCATTTGGTATGCATATATGCACCCAGTAGCCACGGTTGGGCTGTATGATGGAGATACCGTTTGTTTTGTTCTACAACCCTCTTTAAGGTTTGATACATCATATATTCCGTTCATCGAGCAAATACAAAACATCCGGATTCGCCATCATACGTCCTGCCGTGCATCCTCATCATTTAACTTAATAGTTTATTGTTTTAAATGACATTTAGACAATTTTTACACAAAACATGAGAAAATATAAATATGTTGTTATAATATTTGATTTTACAATTTTTTGAGTCTACTTTGATTTTATAAATAAATGTAAAAGAAAATAGAAAAGGGAAACAACTAAGAAAAATAAAAGAAGAAACAGGAAAAAGAAAAAGGAAACAAAAAAATTTCTTTATATTTTCAAATTAGTTTGATAAATACCTTATTTTTTATTTTTTTATTGTTTTAAAAGACATTTAGACAATTTTTACACAAAATATGAGAAAATATAAATATTTGATTTTACAATTTTTTGAGTCTACTTTGATTTTATAAATAAATGTAAAAGAAAACAGAAAAGGGAAACAAAAAAGAAAAATAAAAGAAGAAACAGGAAAAAGAAAAAGGAAACAGAAAAAAGAAAAAAAAAGTGTGGCCCCTGTACAGGACCTTTAGCACCGGTTTGTTTTAACAACCGGTGGGAATGTTAAAACAAACCGGTGCTAAAGGTCATGTACAGGAGCGCAGTCTGAAAGTGGCCCCTGTACAGACCCTTTAGCACCGGTTTGTGTTAACAACCGGTGCGAAAGGGCTTTAGCACCGGTTGTTAACACAAACCGGTGCTAAAGGGTCTGTACAGGGAAGTTATCAAACACTTATCGAAAATTTCCCTTCATTTCGTTCGCGCGCGTCCTCTCTTCTTCTACGGTGAAGCCCTGCTCCGGCCGCGCGTCGCCGTCTGCCTTGCGTCATCTGCTCGTCGCCGTCCGCCTCGCCACCCCGGGCGCCCCGACGTCGCGCCGCCTCCCTCTGCCTCCCACCACCGACCCAAGGCCGCGCGCGCCTCCCCACCGCGGCCCCGCCTCCGTCGCCGTCTGCCTCCGCCGCCCCGCCTCCGCCCCGACGCCGCCGCGGCCTCTGCCTCCCCACCGCGCGCCTCCCTTTGCCTCCTACCGCGCGCCACCCCGCCTCCGGCCGCCCCAAGCAGTGACGCACACGTGACGTCACCCCCAACAGTAAGTTTTTTTTCTGTTTAGTTCTAATTAGAATTAGAATTATTATTTGTAGTTAGAATTATTATTAGAATTACATTTAGAATTAGAATTAGAATTACATTTAGAATTAGAATTAGCCAGAAATAGAATTTTTAAAATTAGAAAAATATTTGGACATATAAATTTAAAATATATTAGCTAGAATTAGAATTTTTAGTAATTATAATTAGCTAGACTTGGAGAATTTTTTCTGTTTAAATTTAAAATATACCACATTCTCTATATAAATAACCGATGAAATAATTTCGCTAAGTGTCCGATGAAATAATTTCGCTAAGTGTCCGATGAAATAATTTTGCTAAGTGTCCGATGAAATAATTTTGCTAAGTGTCCGATGAAATAATTTGGCTAAGTGTCCGATGAAATAATTTCGCTAAGTGTCCGATGAAATAATTTTGCTAAGTGTCCGATGAAATAATTTCGCGAAGTGTCCGATGAAATAATTTGGCTAAGTGTCCGAGGAAATAATTTCGCTAAGTGTCCGATGAAATAATTTGGCTAAGTGTCCGATGAAATAATTTCGCTAAGTGTCCGATGAAATAATTTCGCTAAGTGTCCGACGAAATAATTTCGCTAAGTGTCCGATGAAATAATTTCGCTAAGTGTCCGATGAAATAATTTCGCTAAGTGTCCGAAGAAATAATTTCGCTAAGTGTCCGACGAAATAATTTCGCTAAGTGTTTGGCTAAGTGTCCGATGAAATAATTTTGCTAAGTGTCCGACGAAATAATTTTGCTAAGTGTCCGATGAAATAATTTTGCTAAGTGTCCGATGAAATAATTTGGCTAAGTGTCCGACGAAATAATTTTGCTAAGTGTTCTTCATTTTATAAATTTTACTAGCAGGTGTTGAGCTATGGATCCCCAAGAACCTGCACATGATCTGCTCGCGGGAATGGGTGAGGCGGAGAAGGAAAGGTACATGTGCCAGATGATTTTTGAAGATGCAACGGCCATATATCATGATCACGACGGTGGACAGGCGTTTAGCAATCAATTTTTGAACGATTCCGATGACAGAGCTGAGAATATAAAAGATGTAGTAGATGATGACGACGACAACGTCGAGGATGCAGAAGTGCCCTCCAAAACAAACTCTGCCAATGTATATCTCAAGTCACTATTGACGCAACAATTAATTTGTATTGCACTTACTAACGAATCATTATTTTCCCGTTTAGGCGCCCTCCGGAACAACTAGCACAAGTACTGAGACAAAGTCGAAACGAGGCCCGGCCGCAAGGTTGAAAGATACCGCAAGGTTCCCGATCGATACAGTTGCTGCTGATGGCAAACCACTGGAGCACCCAGAAACTTATCGCAAATTCGTAAATCAGTGCGGAGTTGTTGTAAGAGATCTGGTCCCGATCAACTTAATAGAATGGAATAAGCCGAAGACCGGCGCCAACGTTGGAGCTACTTATGTCGATGACAGATTGAAAAAAATTCTTTGCGACACGGTATGGCTATATTTCAGCGTAGCGGAAGATAAGAAGAAGAAAGTCGAGGAGTGGGATTTGAAGAAGATGGCCACACAATTCCGGAGGTGGAAGAAAGACATGTGGAAGAAATATAAGGACGAAGATCCAGTTTTCACTGGGCACCTAGTGAAGATAAGAGACGCTTGGGATGATTTTAAGGCGTACAAGAAATCGGGTGTCTTTGCATCCCGATCAGCCACAAATAAGAAGAATGCGAAGAAGATGAAATATCACCATATTTTGGGGTCAGGTGGCTACATGACTGTCCTGCCTAGGTGGCGAAGCTATGAAGATGCGCTTCTGAAAAGAGGTATCATTCCACAGACACATGACTGGCCCGATAGGTCCAAGTTCTGGTTGTTCGCGCATGGGGCAACGTTGGACGCTGAGACTGGGAGGATTGTTGCGGAGGGACCATGGTCGGAAAAAATAACAAATGTCGTAGCAGAACTAGAGAAGGCAATAGAAGATGTTCGAAAAGGAACTTTTGTTCCCGATAGAGAGAACGACGAGCTGACGAAGGCACTCGGGAACCCCGAAAGGTGGGGACGAACACGAGGCTTTGGAGCCACTACCCCGTGGAGCCAAGGGTTTCCAGCGGACCTTGGCACTTACAGAAGCCGTGGTAGAAGCAAGTAGAAGTCGCTGGAACGGATATCGACATTAGAAGAGAAGGTGGCGTTTCTCTTGGAGAAAGGGGGACACCCTGTACCTAACACTTAAGAGGAGGTAGAACATCGTCCTGCACCTGATCAGCTACAAATAGAAGACGATCCTATAGCAGATGCCGTCCCATCTCAGCATAGAAGCAGCATGGGTTCCACGCAGCTGCAGTTAGAAGACGGTCGTGCAGTCGAACTGTCGGCGCCTCACTACCCCGTGGATGATATCACGGAGAAGACAAACTGTGAGATATATATGCCAATGGGGAACATATCCTTCAGGGTGGCGGCAGGCTATGCTTTACCGAATCAACCTGGAGCAACCTACCATGGTGGTCAGATTCCAGCATCCCATGCTCGTGTCGGGTTGTCAACAATTACGTCGGGATGCCATTCAATTGAGCTCCATATTCCTGGAGGTGAAGGCGAGAAGACACTATGAGAAATGGAGCTTGGTATCATCTTGTGGAATAAGAAACACATCGTGTTTCCTAACGCGGCGCCAAGGCCACCGACTCCTCCAGGTACAAATGCACCACCTCCATCAATTACTGAATGTTGCACCACATGTAAGCCTATTATTAATAGTTTTTTCACTTTCGTACAGAGAATGCACGACCTCCAAGTCCACCCCCCAACGCACCTCCAAGTCCACCCCACAACGAAGATTGGGAGCCCGAGGCCGAGGGTCCATCGCCCGTGCACTCCCGTGAGCCGACGGATGCGCCCACTACGGGTACGGCAAAGCGGAAGCTGCAGTTCAGAAGAAACGGGACTCCTCCCAAGAAGAGACCAAGGAAACCCAAGAAAGTCGAGACTCCCCCGACGTTACCAGGCCTGATGACTCCGGAGGAACTAGCCGAGGCCGTGAAAGCCAAAAACAAAGCATGGTTCGCACGGTTTCCCCTGAAGCCCCCTCCAGACGTCTGGAAGGAAACTCTGAAGAACATCCCAAAGTGGAAAATTGAGCGCACCATCGACAACTTATATTATCCTGCACCGCCGCCACCGCCGCCCCTTTCAGACTATGAACGGTACATTGAAAAGATGCACACCGCACAGATGAATCAGGCGGAGCAGATGAAGCAGGCGGAGCAGACGAAATGCGGGAAGCAAGTTCCCCAGCTCGGGCAACAAGAAGCACGGTCAATTGCGCCGCTTAAGGTGTTATCTGACCAGGCTTCAGTGTCCGGTCCACGCATGGGCGACGTGGGTTACGCTATTGCTGATGTGGTATATAAATACAAGCCCGAGCACCCTCTGGTCGAAAATCCTACTGCTCTAACAACCCAACTACGGAATTTACATGATTTGTACTTGGAGGCCGAAAGGCAAAAGAGAGACTGTATCATGGCGGCAGTTCAGGATCAACACTACTTCCGAGAGCACGGTCTGGAGCTTGGGTTCGATGAATTCTTCCAGATGTACAATCAACGTGCCCTCGACAAGTCTATCCTCAGCTACTACTGTTTGTAAGTGATTTATTTGTGTAATTTAATTATTTAGTTAAGCTCGCGTTCATTGCCCGTGTAATTATCACTCACGACATTCTTTTGTACGCTACTATGCAGAATGAAGATTCGTGAATGCAGAATGGCAGGAATCTGGGACTTTGGGTTCATTGACCCGTATTCGTACCATCAAGACACAATAGAAAAGTTCAACAAGGATACACCGGATGATTTGTTAAGGTTTTTGAAGCGACAAAGTACCAAAAAAAGAAATATTTTGGCCCTACGGATTCAAGTGAGTGTTACTGTCTTGTAGACATTCCATTTTGCTTACCTGATGTTAAGTGTAATTGATGAGTATGCATGACTGCGTGTGTACACGTGCGCAGGTCCCACTTCATATTGTTCATCATTAGAATCGATCAAGGACAAGTTGAAGTCTGGGACTCGTTAACCTGGGACGCTGACACATGGAAGAGCGCGCGTCAGATGCTTCAAAGGTATATATATATCGGCCTCTTTCGTTCATCGGCCTCTTTTTCGTTCATTTCCTGATATCAAGTAAGTAATAATTAACTCTTGTATTCATTTTTCTTTTGTCGGCCAGGGTTTGGCAAATGTTCATCAAGGAAGAACCCGGTACATGGGCAGACAAGCTCCACTTTCAGATTAACAAAGTAAGTAGTACTACGTACCCTGGTTTCAATACTGTAACATCCCAAGTATGAAAAATAGCCATTAGAATGTTTGCTCTCTGTTATTTTATGTTTTGCATCATGGCATCATGTTGATTGCATTTGTTTTGCTTGTTTTCCATTTGTTTTCCTCTGTTTTCATTTGTTTTCCAACTGTTTTCCTTTGTTTTCTATTTGAATTTCAAACCAAAATTCAAACCTTTTGTTTCATCCTTGTGATGTTACAATCTCCAAAATGATATTTCAAAATAAAACAATCAATTGTTTCCATTAAGAATGAAAAGCTCAAACTATTAAATTGTTCTTTTAGTAATTCACTTAATCCAAATTTATTCAAATTCAATTGCCTTTTTCCATATAGCAACCATTTGAAAGTAATGAAACAAAACAACTCCAATCAATTTGTTTCAAAATAACTTGAGGTTCCAAAAACTAATTAAATGTTACTTTTACTAAATCACTTAATCAACAATTCATTCAAATTCCTTTCCAAATTCAAATAAAATCCCAAACAGCAAACCATTTTTGAAATTATGAAACTTACAAAACCAAACATTCATTTGGTAGCAAATAAACATGAATTTTTAAACAATGCTTTTGAATTGCTTAAATTCAATTAATCCCTTAATTCAAATATAAAAGTGAATTCATTTTTTTCCAAACAGCAACATGAATCAAATATTTTGAAAACAAAAGCTGATACAATGTTGATGTTGACCTAATTAACTTACATAAATTTCACCTAATTTTTCTACCCCACAAACCATCTTCCTTTCTTCCTATTTCTAATCAGCAAAAAAAAGAGAAACAAAGAAAAATAAATAAAAAACTAACAGAGCAACAGGGAGAGAGAGGCCCAGCCCAACTCACCCCTTGGCCCGATACCCCCCCTCGTTAGTCGTCTTCCTTGTACGGAAGGGCATCTGCCCTGTCCACGTATGGTTCGGAGAACAACAACGGTGATCACCACCTCCACCTCCCCCTATAACTTGAGCTCGAACCCTAGGGTTCCCCTAACCCTACCCTAGCTCCCTCCTTCCTCTCTCCCCCGCCGTTCTCTTCTTCTTCCTCTCTTCCCTCTCTGCTCGCTGCCTTTTCTCCCTCTGTAGCTGAACCTGTATCCTCCACCGAGCCCCTCTCCCTCCGGCGATCATCGGAGCTGTGGTATCCCTCCGGCCAGGGCGGGTGCGGGAATGGAATCCCCGCACCGCCCTCTTCCTCCTCGTCACCACGACACGGGCGGGGACGGCCTGTGGCGCCGCCGCCGTCCACTTCTTCCCGCCGGCCGTCGCCCTCTGCTCTGCACCGATCCCTCCTCCATAGATCACTCACGGTGAGCCCCCTTCCCTCTCGATCCCTCTCCTCCCTCTATCTCTCTCACTCGCGGTAGCAGCAACAGCACAACACCCGCAACCGCGAGCAGCGCCCACGGCGAGCACAGATCCCTCGCCGCCGGCCACCGATCGAGTGCGGTCAGGGTTCAGTTACCTGAACCTTAAAGATTCAGTTAACCAGCCGCTGCTCCACCTTATCCTCCCTCGATCCCCTCTCTGTCAACGAAACTCACAGCTACCGCACTGGTTCAGGTCCCTTGCGCGCAAGCCAGAGGGGGTGGGTTCGAATCCCACCCCCTGCAGATTAAAAACATCTTTTTTTATTTTAATTCTCCAGATCCAGAACTTGACAGAAATCGCATTCCAGTCCCTGTAATTTCTTCCTAGGCCCCTGAAAAATATTTTCTAAGTCCCTAGTTGATATAAAAATGTCAGATTGCACCCTAAATTTGTAAAATGCATAACTATTTCATTTTAACTCCAATTTCAACATTTTTAATATGTTTTCAATACCAAATTGAATTGTCTATCCAAATATAAAATTTGTTTACTGTTTTCAATATTTTAAATTGGTGCAAAATTTGAAAACTTGTTAAATTCACTTAATTTTGCAGAATTCATAACTTGGGCATAAAAATTCCAAATTCAACAAACTACATATGTTTTCTAATCAACTTTTCATGTACTTTCAAAATATAAATTTTGTTTGCTGTTTTGAATAATTTAAATTGCTGAAAACAACTGTTTCTTGTTTATTGCCTTTAAAATTGCCAAAATAATAACTTGCTCATTTTAAATCCAATTTCAACAAATGAAATATTTTTTCCATGCAAAATTAAACCACCTTTCCAAATATAAAATTTGTTTCATGTTTCAAATAATTAAAATTGGTTAAATGATTTAAACCTTGTTTAAATCATTTAATATTGTTAAAATCATAACTTGGTCAAATCAATTTTTTTTTGAAACTATAGAATATGTTTTCCAACCCTAAAAGTATGAGCTTTTCAAATATGAACCTCACTTACTGTTTTGAACAAGTAAAAATTCAAATAAGTTCATGTTTGAATTAAATTCATTTAATTCTTGCTTAAATTTGTTTAATTAATAAATAATTTATTTGAAATCCTTTTTCAACAAGTGAAACATGTATTCCACCTAAAATTGTGTGTTCTTTCCAAATATGAATTTTGTTATTTGTTTTGAACAATTAAAATTGGTGAAAACAATAAATGCTTGTGTGACACCTTTAAGTAACCAAAATTCCCAAACTTAATAAATGAATTTCTAAACTTGGTAACCCTTATTTACAATTGGTTCTATTGTTGTTATTTTTCTGTTTTCCTCATCCATGCATCATGCTAACTCACTTACACATGATGATTAGTTGTAGAACAATTAATTCAACCATAATTCATGGGCTTTCCATATGCAATCCCAATTGCATGTGGGTCCATTTAATCATGTTATGTTATCTTGTCAACTAGTTTATTTTGTTGCATCAATTAAATGGTCATGCATCATCCCATGATTGTGCACTATGCCATGTTATCGATTGTTTGTTCTCTGCGTTGTTTGTTTGCTTCTTCTCGGATAAACGACGACGTTGAGACCGATGATACTTACGACACCCCTTCTAAGGAGTTAGCTCAGCACCAGGCTACTGGGTTTGCAGGCAAGTATTCACTCACATGAACCATTGTGTTCCTTTCAACATTGGTTACCGATACTTTTCCGTTGTCTATTCTGCTAGCCCTATGAATAGTTGTTTCTGTTCGATCCTATCACATGATATCCTGAACCCTGATACTGCCTCACCTCCACACCTATAACCTTTTTCTTGTTGCCCGTGTCTTACTAGCATGCTTAGGGTTGTTTTGCTCGAGTCTGTTACCCGTTACATTCTGTTACTACATTCTTTTATGTTCTGGGGGCTCGATGTTAATCAATCAACCTGTTAATGTTATGGTTAAATAATAATTTGATGATAAGGCACCGGCAGGAGGCCTTGTGTGGTTTTGAGTCCTGCTAGTGTCGACCCTAATAGGAAAAGGGTCTTGTCTACTGATCCATGATGAGCGCACTAACCGCATGTGGGAAGCGAGTATGGGCGTCCCCCTCAATTTGATTCGATTCGCATCTCGTCCAAATCGCCTCATTTAGTTCGGGTGTTCCATTTGCCGCATGCATGTTTTTGCGAGCCCAGGGCAGGGTGGAAACTTTTGTAGTCGGCATTTAGGGAGACACGTTCTTAGAGTGCTATGAGGGTCCCCTTTTCTTCGTGGGGCTCGATTAGCCGTGCGCTCACTGCACGGGGTTCTTTGGGCTTGATGCGAAGAAGAGTTGAGTTGTGTTGAGTACCTCGCTTGGTGGGTTGATCCCCCGTCTGGCGGGTTATTCTTACGTGTACGACCAAATTGGTTCACCCCTGCAGGGAAAATCCTCTCGAGAAGCTGTGTTTTCCGCGGTTATGGACTACTTGGTGAAAGTACTGGCTAACAAGTACTCAGGACAACTTAAACCTAATGATTAACAACCTTACACCCAATGATTAACAACTTGACTAGTAATAGGCTTATTGACACAATAATCTGAACCATCATTAATCCAACTGTGTGAGTTATCCTCGGATTGCTTCTTTGGATAAGGGGCGAGATCCAGGATGGGTTTGTTTGGAGTTTGTTGATAGGTTGGTTACGATACGTGATCTTATCTCCTTTCTGTTAGCCGGAGTTTGTTGATAGGTTCGGGTGTTCCAGTTGCAGCATCTTTCATATCCCCTTTCTTCCGTTGAACCCAAAGCATCTGTGCTTGGTGTTGACGGGTTACACTTTGGTGAACTGTGAGTCTTGCTTGTCAGTACGTTTATGTACTGACCCCTTTGGGGCTGTGGTTTCCGCAGACTACGTTTCCGAGGATCCCCATGGTGGCTACGACGTGGAGTATGACGAGACTGCTGACGAGTAGATAGCGGACCCGGGCAGGATCCGAGACTTCGTGGATGGACTCCGTCTTTTCGTTTCCGGCCTCTTAGGCCTATTTGGATCTTGTCTGTACTCAGACCTTTTGAATGCTTCCGCTGTGATGTAATGATGTTATGTTGGGACATGTGTCCTATGGATGATTGTATTTGCTATCTCTGCTCTAATGAGAGCTATTTGCATCTTATTTCAATCTTTTGTGTCGTAGAGATCTGTTGTGATATCACTTGTTCCAATGCCGTTGACGTACCATGCATGTATGTTTTGAAGTACGTCAATGGAAGTATCCTGATTTCTATGGGATAGTTTACGTCGACGCTGAACAGATAGGGGTTGGTTGTCACACATACGTGTGTTGGCCTACTCGTAAGAGGACGCGGGTGCCGGTAAGCCCCGTAATCCAATCTACTACTGTTCAACGGAACGACGAGTATCCTTTAGAAGTCCGGGTGCGACAAATACTATTACCATTCTCTTGATTATTATTAATTTGAATGAATTATGTTCTCGTATATAGAACGTCCCGCAACAACCACAGGGAACTGATTATTGTGGATACTATGTTTGCGAGTTCATTCACAGGATTATCAATGAGAAATCCCGTACTTCCAGAAATATAGAGGTACGTAACCGGATCTTCACAACTTTATTTATGTTGCCATCAATTATGTTTAGTTTTCTTCATAACTTAATTGTTTTCATCTACTTCTTTTAAAGATGCAACGAAAGCGGGCGATGCTCAAACCAATCCAACGTTGCAAGGCAATTGCAGAGGAATTGGCAGGATTTCTTCCCACGCAAGTCATAGATGAAGGCGGAGAATTTTTCCATCCTATGAACCAATAGACAGCTCACTTCTCTATGCAAGTATACATCTATTGGAAACGAACATCAGATTATGTAATGCTCGGTCGAGTACTTCGTGTTACATGTATATATATGTACTTTTATTTGGTGCATCAAAATTTAACCGCAAACACGGAATCGGAAACACTTAACCGCAAACACGGAATCGGTGTTTCCGGATACATATTTCCAATTACGTGTTTCCGATTCCGTGTTCGGAAAAAACGAAACACGGACACACGAAATCGGAAAGACTAAACGGAAACACGTAAACTGAAACCCTGAAAATACGGAACACGCCCTAAACCCTAAACCCTAAATACGGAATCGAAAATTCTGAAAAGAAAAGGAAAAAAAAGAAAAAAAAAGCTTTAGCACCGGTTCGTGTTACCAACCGGTTCTAAAGGTCCTCCGCCTGCGCGCGCTCTTCGGCGCCCACGTGGAGACCTTTAGCACCGGTTTGTGACATACCGGTTCTAAAGCGGGGGCCTTTAGTCCCGGATACGTAGCACCGGATTTGTATCCGGGTCCGAAGGCCCTTAAAAACCGGTGCTAATGCCCTGTTCTCCACCAGTGCAAGCGGAAGCAAAAGGAAAGTATGTACGTAGGTAAGTATACTCACCTTTTCCTATTAGAAGATAATCGTGGCCTCCTTCCTCACGATAGCTTCCGTTGGATCGTGGGTTAGCAGCAAGCGCCGGCCGGACAGTCCGGCAGATATGCTGTTCGTTGTATAGTATATGGTAAATCAAAGTGGCAGCATACATATTGGCTTTTCATGGAACTGCACGGGTGATATTTTTGTGTTTGTTTGCCCTATGAAGTTTAATAATTCTTTTGTGAATTCCACTTCAATTCCATTAAAATGAGATTCGTCCACAACCATAATATTTTGTTTGATCAAGGTTGCTGCAAGGAAGACGTCGGACGACTGCTGTTAATGATGGCTTCGCAGCTTCCCCAAATTGCAGCGGGGCCGTTCGCTAGGATAGTTATCGGATTTGGCCATCTATCTCTCACGAGCGTCTGGGCTCTCGACTTTGGGGGGTTCCCATGTGATAGTCATCATGCCAGAGAACTCTTCCCTTGTCGTACTCATATCTACTATAAGAATATCTTGTAAAAAAAAAAAAAAAACTATATAAGAATACGATAGGGGCTTCTTTCCCCATGTTCGCATTCTTTTTTGATACTCATCGTGCCATTGCACTTCGCCCAGGTTTCTACATGTTCCGTCACACAGGTGCATCAGTCGGGACGTGGACTAACAATTCTCGCCTACCCTCGCACTTGATATAGGAAAATAAAAACATAAACAAAAACCATGGAAAAATTAAGAATCTTTTTGAAGCTTTATCAATATGGCCAGGAAATGGTTCTTATTGTCTTTTCGGGTAAAAACGACAAATATAGGACGACGTCTATATAGTGCCTTTTTGGGCAAATATTTGCCCTAGGGCGCAACGAAAGTTATTCTTTGGAAATTGTTTTTTACAGATAAAATACTTGATAATATTCCCAAATGTTAGTAATTGTATTGTTTGAACTTTTTCAGATTTTTTTAACTTTTTAAATAACGAATGCACTGTTACCCTGTTTATTTTCAGATTCCCTCGGATATAATTCCGTTCAATATTTAGAGCTATTGTGATGGAAATTGTGGTTTGTGCCTCTGCCTCGCGTCATCTAACCTTCCATGGCTTCAAATCCAATATTAGGATAGTTACCCAATTTTCACGTAATAGATTTCTCCGCACATCTTCAAGTGAACTTCATATGTAATATTTGCGCACTCCCTAATCCTCTCCTAAGTACACTTCTCCATTGATGACCTCGATTTATCCATGCTACAAATATGGTCACATATCCATTTGTATTTTTTGTGGTTGTAGACTAATATTATTACAATTGAATATTCATTAATAAAATGGTAAATTTATTTCTCTGACGTATTCAATGCTCCATGCCCTCGCATTTGCGAGGGTCACCTGGCTAGTTAAAGAAATAACGAAATAGCATGTAGTCCCGGTTCGTGTGGCCAACCGGGACTACATGTCCTCCGCCCCGGCGCACGCCACCCGACCACGTGGACGGGTCTTTAGCCGCGGTTCGTAAGAGGGGCGACTAAAGGGGGCCCTTTAGTCGCGCCTATTTAGTCCCGGTTGCGCGGCCGGGATTAATGGCCTTTGCGAACCGGGACTATAGGCCTATTTTCTATCAGTGAGTGAATATGTCCAATGCCACTTGTTTGTCACGCTTTAAATGGCATGTGAACTGCATGTATAGTTGTGTGCCTTGGAAAGAGAAAAATCTCCAATTTTCTTCTATTTCATTGTAACATGGATATGAACAATATTATAAAAAAAACATGGATATGGACATAAAAGATAAATTTCTGATCCGAAATGGAGCATCGTCCACTACATGGACATGCACAATTCTTTGCAGTTGTCGGTCCTAAGTTTCTACTGGATTAATCAATTAAAAATCAAGACCATTGGAAGGCGGAACTCTTAATTGAGATCGGTGTACTTATGCAACACTCATATGAGCCTATTAACTTATCTTTGGACAATATACAAGCGAATCCACCGTAATATCTAATGATGTTTCTTGCAATATTTCTAAAAATATGACGTGTGTGGTGCAAGGGTGATGAAATATGACGTGTGTGGTGCAATATTTCTAAAAATATCACACTAATGAAGTTGATGCAACCAGAAGCGATGACAACTGATATGCACATTGAAAAAGTAAGTCATGGCTCCAAGCTACCGACAGTCAAGGCAATGAATGAACCGCGTACATGAGTTTGATGTATATTTGCACCAACCATAGATGTCCACAAATAAAAATTGCACCTAACCATCCGCCAAATTATTTGGAAATAGTTAAGGAGGTGGTTTGATAAGGCATACTCCCTCCGTCCACGAATAAATGTACATCTACTTTTACATATAGTCAAACATTTTAAAGTTTGACCAAATTTATAGAAAATTGTAGCAATATATGTGACATCAAAATGGTATGTTTTAAAACTTCATGACAAGACAAATCTATTGATACTAATTTGGTGTCATAAATGCTAATACTTTTCCCGATAAAGTTAGTCAAACTTTAATAAATTGGACCGACGAAAAAGGAAAAAATACACTTTATCATGGACGGAGGGAGTATGCACGAGGTTCGCCCTGGCGGAAACACATGGCACATGGTAGATATCATTGAAAATTAAAATATTTGGATGGTATATTCATAAAGGCTAATCTTCACAAAAGACAACCTTATAAAGTGTAAATATCAAGGGAGAAAAACATGTATATTTTATCATCATGACGAGACAATAAAACACTCGTTCTTCCGATGTTTGTTTGCTCTATATGGTATGTAATTAAGGTGGTCTCAATCTTGTATATCCGTCTAGTGCTGCAAATATGTTTGGTAACTGACTAAATGGTATTGATACAAGGTTAAAGTTCATCTTCGGTTGGGAGCGATTTCCTTAGTATGGTTGCTTAGGTTATATAGAAATGATAAGGTTCTTAATGTTAAAAATTTCTCTCTTAACACGTCATTTAGCGCTATACGCACCTGCTTCATTCATGAATATCACTACATCGCGTGCAATTTCGCGACCTGTTTATAGAGGTGTCTTCCGGTTAGCAGATACGATGAATATTTTTCTTATTCCACATGGGTGGCGGTATAATCTCCAGATCGGACCTCCAACTGCTCCATAGGCGTGTTTGGGTTTTTTTGATTGGTCCCTTGTAATTCGTCTTAGTTACATTTTTTATTGTTTGGGCTGCTTTCATTGTGGGCATCGCTGTTATGCAGAGGCCGAGTCAAACTCTTATGTATATTATGGATGTTTTGAGTAATAAAATGTCCATTATGAAGATAAACTATGTCCAACAAAGAATTCATAACATCGGCGAAAATGCGGATCAACGGAGGATCCAAAATTACTCAATTTACTGCATCCATAGGTGATCTTTGAATTTTCTTCTTTGATATCTCATTGCTCACACGAAATTATCAGAAGTTAAGGAGCCACTACAACACGGAAGCACAACACATACTTACTTACGGCTCAAAGAATTGAGTTGTACACAATAAATTAAAGAGTGAAGTCCGATTTTTACATGATCTAGTGATAGTTAGTGTGCTCTAGCTTGTACCTTCTCCCGGTTTAACATCTAATTACAACAACTTCACGGCATGTAAACAATTTTTTTCTATTTTTTTGTACTAAAAAATATATGGGAGTCAGAATGGAAGCACCACATTAAGCCACATCACCAAAATTATTTTAATCATTAGATTTATAATTTAAGGATAATATTGAATGTTAGATACCCCTTATGTTTAACGTGAGTTTACTCCCTATTGGACACATTTTGAAAACCAACTCACGTAATTTATCGTAATTAATACACATAATTTTATTTGACCTGGCTAAAGAAGGTGTGTTTTCTGAATTCATCGAGATCTATAAAACAAATTGGCCTTGGCAGATTAGGGAGATGGGTGAACAAGGGTGCTTCCTTGTGAAATTCCCTCCACACCTCAATGTAGATCAAATCATTGGTTATCCCAGGTTTGTCCTAGCTAAAGTAGGTGTGTGAGTCAAGGCGGAAGCCTGGTCTGATGACCCTGAACCTATTGAGATTCTTTACCCAGTCTAGGTTCGGGTAACTGGATTTGAATTAGAGTGGTGTGAATGAATTATCATTGACCAGACCATGTCAGTATGTTATGTTCTGTTGGATATTGATTGGCTTAGTGTCTTCAAAAAGAATGCCCAGACTATCATATTCAAGATTAACTACAAAGAACCTTGAGAAATCCATGCTCGTAGGGCCTTTTAAACATATAGAAACTTCTTTCACTTGGGCTTCAAGGTGGAACCGGATATATATCCTGATGATGACCTACTTGGGGATGAACTAGACGAGCATAGTATAAGTACTGAGCTTGCCTTTGGCTCCCAAAAATGCATCTAAACACAATGTAGAGCTAGCCTTAACTCTAGAAGATCAAACAACTGAATAATTATCCAAGGTGGATACCAAGGTGGCACATCTCACTTGAATAATTGTCTTGCTACTGAGGATCAAGCTACAATAGGTGAACATTTGATGAGATATTTTGCAGTGTTCTACCTTTTACTGGAAAAAGGGATGGTGATCAAGAGTGGAAATTTCCTATGGGATAAGTCACCCAATCCATGTGCTGAAATAAATTTTGGATAGTTCTGTAATGAAGAGCCAGGAGATTTCATGAGCTTTTCACAAAAATCCAAGGAGTGATGAAGGAGATGAACCTTCCATTGATCTCCCAAAGGACATAATGTCTTACATTAATGGTTTGGCAGTGTTTGAGAAGGTGGATATCCAAGGCCTTCTCAAGAAGCCAAAATGGCGGTCGGTACAACCTGTCTGATACAACTCTAGGATTGACAGTTCAAAGAACATTCTTTAAATAGCAAAGGAAAGGAAATAGATGATAAATATAGAATTTCCCAAGAAAGTTAAAGGTATTATCTATGATAACCCTTTTAATGTTTGAAGTCGTGAGGTTCTAGATTCCATGGCTGATTAAAGGTATCCTATCAACTGGTTATTTGAGTGTGGCACAGTTTCAAGCTTCTAGACCAACCATTAATAGATTTTTACTCTACTAAACCAACAAGTTTACCATTAAGCATATTCATATCTCAAAACAACAACAAATAATCAAGTGAACCATTTTAATGATCTACACGAATATGCAAGCATTTTCGTTATACCATCTACCACACGTAGCATTTTCTACCAAACACCAAACAAAAAAAACTCTCCAAGAGATATAGCAATGAAACAAGAGACTACTAACACAACTCTACTAAAACTAACAGCTCTGGATAAGACATGCATGAAAACAAGGGCTAAACGCAGTACTGGCAAAAAGTGAACACTCACAGAACAATAAGCATGAAAACTAGAGTATTCTAAGCAATAAAAACGGAGCATGTATCTCTCTAAAACAAGTATGATAGGTTCCAGTGATACACTACAGAAAAGAAAACTAAACTAACTGAAAGCAAAAATAACTGACGCTCGAAGTAAAATTCATATGACGTGACCAAATAAAAATATAGTTTCACTAGAAGTGACCTGATAAATTGTTGATGAAGAAGGCAATGCCTTCGGCATCCCCAAGCTTAGATGCTTGAGTCTTCTTAGCATTTGCTGGGATGAACCACGGGGGCAGCCCCAAGTTTGACCTTGCAATCTTCTTGATCACAAATATCACCATATTCTCTTAACCCTTGAAAACTTCCTTCACACCACACTCAAAGAGTAATTCGCATTAGAGCGTTAGTGCAACAATAAAAAATCCATTGGTTCTGTATGGGCACAAGTTCTATTGATACTTTTAAACATTAGCTATAGCTACTGATGTTTCGTGAAGCAAGGAAATCCACTTGACATCGTAAAAGAGCAAATGCAAGAAAAATGGCAGAATCTATCAAAACCCGAACAGTCTATAAAGATGAATTTTTTTGGGGCACTTATGTTCCTTAGATCGAAAAACTTGAAGAACGAAAAGGTTGAGGAATAAGCACAAGAAATTTGAAATCATTCTGATTTTTCTATGAATTATAAGATTTTTTACGGTGAACAGCAGAAATGTGTTTTCTGCGCAGAAATCCTAAAACCAACTCCAACTCTTGCCCGAAACTTTACTTGGAACAACTACAACATCAAACTAAAGATATAAAGGAGTTTATAAAGAAGTATGCAACTCCTAGACTAAAAGAAACAAAGAAAAAACAATGCAAAAATAAAACCATGGGTTATCTCCAGAGAAGTGATTTTCTTTAAAGCCTTTTAGCTAGACATGATAATTTCAGAAGATGCTCACATGAGAAATATTAATTGAAGAAAAAGAGAGCATCAAGAAGCAAACATAAAACAAATTTAATTCTAACCCACTTCCTATGAAAAAGAATCTTGTAGAAAAACAAGTCAATGAAGCACAAAGTGGCTAGCATAGGAAGGTAAAACAAGTGCAACTTCAAAAATTTCAACATGGACAGTGGAAACTTGATATTATTGGGATGCATAAATTATGTTTCCCTCTCTCATAATAACTTTCAGTAGAATGATGAATAAAATTAATAATATAACTATCACAAGAAACATTCTTATCATGAGCCACATGCATAAAAGAATTATTACTCTCCACATAAGCATAGTCATTCTCATTAATAGCAGTGGGAGCAAATTCAACAAAATAGCTATCATTATCATTCTCATCACCATAATCATCTAATTTAGGAGGCATATTGTAATCATAGTTAATTTTCTCCTCAATAGTAGGTTGACTGAAAATAGCATGTTCACCATCGTAAACATCATACCATGATCACAATAAAATTTATCATCAATAGTAGGTGGAACTAGAATACCACAATCATTATAATAATCATATATTGGAGGCAAATTATCATCAAAGTAAATTGTTTCCTCTGTGCTTGGAGGACTAAAAAGATCATTTTCATAAAAACTAGCTTTCCCAAGCTTAGATTTTTCCATAGTATTAGCAATAATGGTGTGCAAATAATTCATACTAATAACATTGCTACTAGCATGCATATAAAGATCTATAGGTTTTTTATTTTTCTCTTCAAACACTTCATGTCCTAACTCAAGATAAAGATTATAAAGTTCCCTCACATTTTTTTGTTTTCCATTAAGCCTAACTAGTGAAAATAAAAACAAGAAACATAAAGATATAATTGTAGAATCTAAAGGAAATAACTTCGAGCACTCACAAAGGTTGTGACTACCTTTTACCTTACCTCCCCAGCAACGGCGCCAGAAAAGAGCTTGATGTCTACGCAGGCTTATATTCTTGTAGACAGTGTTGGGCCTGCAAGTACAGTGGTTTGTAGAACAACATCAATTTTCCCTTAAGTGGACCACCCAAGGTTTATCGAACTTAGGGAGATAGAGGTCAAAGAAATCCCTCTCAAGCAACCCTGCAATTACGATACAAGAAGTCTCTTGTGTCCCCAACACACCTAATACAATTGTCAGTTCTGAAGAGAGAGTAAAATACAAATAATATGGATGATTATAAGTGACAATAGCAATCTGAAATAAAAATGGCAGCAAGCAAACATGTAGCAGAACTGATTGTAAATGGGGTTTCAATGCTTAGAAACAAGCCCTGCGGATCCTACTTTCACTGGTGGACACTCTCAACAATGATAACATAATTGAATGCATAAATATCGCTCTTCAGTACCCTATTCCGAACGACTCTCCGGTTGAATAACAAACACCAATTCATTGCGTAGGGCTGCAAAAATCACTATGAGCGCCCTAGAAGGTACTAGACAAACACCACAATTTCATAGGGTCATCCAACAGAAGATATAAATATCATGCTAAACCACACGGGGCACACACTGTCACCTTTACACCGTGATCAAAGTGTTTACAGAGATCTCATAACAAATCCACTTGAGTAGCATAACAGATGAAGAATAACATCTACTGATTCAACTAGATTACAAAGCTCATGATCACATAAAGATCACACCATGGTATAGCGAGATAAAAAACATAGCTACCGGTAGAGTCCTCAGCCCCGGGGGAGAACTACTCCCTCCTCGTCATAGGAGACAGCAACGACGATGAAGATGATGGTGGAGTCGATGGAGATGGCTCCGGGGGCACTTCCCCCCTCTGTCCGGGTGCCGGAATAGATATTTCTGTCCCCCGAAACTTGTCGGCGACGGTGGCGGAGCTACGGATGTATTTGGTGGAAAATGCCGATTCTTTTAGGGTTTATGCACCGGGGGGCATATATAGGCGAAAGGGCGATGCCGAGGGGTGGCCAGGGGGCCCACACCACCTGGTGGCACGGCTAGGGGGGACCCGCCTCACCCTATGGTGTTGCCACCTTGTGGACCCCCTCCGGGTCTCTTCGGGACTTCCTTGACCCTCCGGGACTTCTAAGACTTCTGGCTTTTGAATCGTCCAATTCCGAGAATATTTCGAGAACAACTTTTCTGAAACTTAAAACAGTAGAAAACAGGAATTGGTTCTGTGGCATCTTGACAACAGGTTAGTCCCCAGAAATCGACAAAAATGACATAAAGTGTAAATAAAACATGTAGCTATGGCATGAAAACAACATGGAACATCGTAATTTAAGGATACATTTATGACGTATCAGTCATCCAGGGGGTGCCAGTTGTGCCCCCCCCATCTAGCCGTACCAGGGGGGCCTAGGTGACTGGGACATAGGCCCCCCTTTGGCATAAATACTCCTTCGTTCCTGAAACGCAGAATCCCAGAAGTATTTTCCCGAAAATAATCCACAACCCCGCCAACAACCCAAAACCCTAGTTCGGGAGATATAAGTTCTTGTTCTGGCACCCTGTTGGGACGGGGATTGGAGGGAGATCGTGTCCATCACCATCACCTATCCATCAACCCTCCATCATTCCTCCGTTGATGTGTGATTAATTCCCTGTTGTACGCAGAGGAGATGTTTGGGATTGGATGAGAGTAATCATGTAAAAGATCACTAGATTGTTGGGGCTTGGTACCTAGTATCAAGTATTTTTGCTTTTTGTCGTTGTTGCAACTTGGAGTGCTTAATGCTTGTCGCATAGGGCCCGAGTGCCATGATTTTAGATCTGAACATATTAGTTTTATATGAGTATAATTGTTGTTTTGGATCAAATCTACTAGTTGTATACACTTATTATTGTCCGGATTCAGAGACCCCAATGTGACATGGTTAGGATATCGGCGGGGATGGACTTGATACGTTGCAAATTTATCTATGATTTTTTATGATCCATGCTTGTTTTCTACCCAATACCTTATGTTTTGCACATTTTTTCTTTTGTTTCCTGGATGTTTTCACAGAGTAACCTATTAACAAGATCTTCCAGGTCGGTTGTTGTTTTTTGTTGTTTTTTCTTATTTCAGAAAAGTACCGGTGGAAATCATCTCAGAAAGTGCTAAAAATCTACGAAGATCAATATTTACCCGAAATGAAGACAAAGTCCAAAGGGGAGCCAGAGGGGGGCCAGGAGGTGCCTCCCAGGCGCGACCCCTTCCTAGGCCGAGCTTGGTGGGCCCGTGAGGGCCCTAGCCATCGCCGCTAGTCCCCCCTTCGCCTATAAATTGCCTTTTACCCTAAAAACTTCCGGGACGGAATTATTTTCCATAGAAACATACAGAGAGGCACCGTCACCTCCTGCTCCGCCACCTAGCCGGAGAGGGGGATCATCATCGGAGGCATCTACGTCACCATGATCGCCTCTGGACAGATGCGTGAGTAGTTCATCTGGGACTACGGATCCATAGCAGTAGCTAGATCATTGTTCTCTCCCCTATGCCTCCATGTTTAGAGTCTCGTGAGCTGTATCACATGACCGACACCACCGTTATGTAATTGTGCATGTTGTGTTTGCTGCGATCCGAGGAACATGATATTATGATTATTTTGTTCATGTCAAGCTAAGATGCTTCACCGATATTTGTAAAGAGTTTTAATCTTGTCTTGCAATGCTCTCCGACGTTTATTATTACCTTGGCCAGATAGTTGTTTTCATTTCCAAGAGAGGGTTTATGTGCTAAGTGGTGGGTTCATGCCTCTTTGTTGCATGCGCTCGAGTGACAGAAATGTGCAGGGGGAGTGTGTGATGTTGCCACTAGTGAGAAAATAGTGGTGCTCTAGTCTACGGATGAGAACCACTGCTTACATTATGTATTGATCTTAATGCATTTGTTGTTGCACATCTAGCAATCACTTCGATGTTGCAACTTAATACCAATGGATTTTCTGGATGGCTTTATTGAGGTGGATATTTAGATATCGATGCATGCTACATAGAGGTCCATATGCCCTGACGTAATGCCTACAATGTTATAATCCATGAACTTTATCTCTTCATAATAGTATTGTTATATGTTCATGATCTGTCAATTTCCCAGCTCTAATTTCTTCACCCAGCATGTTTGTTTTCCTTAGAAAGACATCACTAGTGAACCTATGGCCCCTGGTCCTATTTTCCTCATATTGCAAACCTTCTTTTAAGCACTTTCATCATTGATTCTTTTCTGTCCCATTTTTACTTTTATTGTTTTTCAAGACTCTATACATTTAATTCTCCTGTTTTCAGCAAGAGCGGAAGATCGATAACCTTCCGGAAAGTTAGGGCGAGAGAGACTTTGTGCGTGTGTTTGTAGGTTCCATGCCTCATCAACGTCACTTTTCTGGCGCTGTTGATAAAGCAGCCTTCTTCAAGACTATGAAGTCCTATTGGTTCAATAACTGGTTCTATGCTAGGGGTAAATGTCGTGGGATAATCACGGCAGACGTTACCGGGGGTAACTTATCTTGGGGCAATTAGACTCTGGTGTTTGGGAGAGGGTTTTTCTCAGGGGAAATCATGGTGATAAACGATCTGGTAGCCGGCAATCAAGTCGCCGAGTCTCCGATCTAGATTTATTATCTCAACTCTGGTATTACAAGGGATACTCGAATAGCTAGTAAAACTCGTGTCTGATCTAACCCTAGGAGTCGGCTTATATAATATCCGCCTCCCCCCTAGCTTCCTATCCAAGGCATACTCGGAATCCTACCCGGGCACCGCTTTACAAACCCTAAGTTTCCTTATCAAGACCCGCAATCCGGGTTACGAGGCCTACACTCTTGGGCCTTCTAGAACCTCCCTTTCCTTAAGCCGGGTCTTGCGCAGCTCCCTTTGGGCCGAGTTACACCTTGCGGTTAGCCTACCGGGTTATCATCCCTCCATCGGTAGTCCCCAGAATAGCTTGGGCTTCACGGGATCCTCCTTGAAGCGCACACTATTCCCTGTAAAAATAACAAACATACAAATTCACAAAAGACAGGGTTAGGTTGCTTTCATAAACAGCTAGGCTTAACTCCACAGGTGGCCCATATAATAACCCGGTTTCTCCGAGTCTAACGTCATTTTCCCGGGTCAACACTCCAAGGAAAACACAAAAAACCCGGCTCACTTTATTCGCTAGTTTATCCGGATATCGCGGAGACGATTCGCTCCGATCCCTTCCGGATATTATGCGTGAGCACTTAACGCTTGTCCCAAAAAATCCGGTTGTTATTACTTCCCCGAAATTTTTGGCTCCCGCTCCTTAGGCCTAGGGCTTTCCACCCGCACCTATAAATATGTGCTTTAGGGGCAACCCTAAATCAAACGTTCCAGTTCTCCATCTCTTTCTTCTCCTGGCGCTCCCTTGCTCGAGCCCAACGCCGCGCCACGACGGAGACCACGGACATACCGCCGGAAACGAGCCGCCGCCGTCTGCGTTCTTCCTCGACTCGCGCCGCGCCGTTGTTGGCCACCGTCGTCGCGCCCTCGTGCAATCCACCGGGAGATCCAAAGGGCCACTGCGACTGCGCCATCTGCCGCCGCCGTGCTCTCCTCCAGGCCTCACCAGTGAGCCCCCTTCGTCCATGGATCTTACCATTAAGCTTTGCTCGAATTAGATTAGATCTAGATTCGCTCTGAGATGATTTTCTTGCTCCGCACCGATTGGATTGCCCTTGATTCACTCTCTCTCCTCCAACACTTAAGCTAGATTCAATAGTACTCTTCTATCACTCGTGGTCTTGAATTTCTCCGTAGATTTCTCCGCCTAGATATAATCTGTCAAAGTTTCTTACGGTTGCTCTTTGGTTAACCGGATAATCTGTAATTTTCGGGTCTTTTGAGTTACTTACACTTTGCACTCTTCACCTTCTGTTTTTAGACCGTGCACATGGCACCGAAGGTTAGTACCAAGACGAAGGGAAAACAGCCGGCAAAGGCAAGGCCGACTCAATCCATATCCGCCAACTAGGCAAGGTCCACCGTGACCAAGGCAAAGTTGGACGAGCTCGCAGAGTCGGGCGTCCTTCCTTCCCGGGAGGACATTCACTGGCGCGTCCCGGGAGATGAGACTCGGCCCTCCCCAGCTATTGATGAGGTAATCTGTTTTGTCGAGCACGTGATCCGGGGATTCCGTCCCCCGGGTCACTCCTTTTTCCGTGAACTGCTTAGCCACTATGGCCTCCGAGTCTTTGACATAGGCCCCAATTCTATGTTAAACATTACCCACTTCATTGTTCTGTGCGAATCATACTTGTGCATCCCCCCAAATCTTGCTCTATTCCTCGAGTTGTTCCAATGCAAACCGTGTCGCGAAAGCGGTGACGGGGCCCTCCTGGCTTGCGGCGGGGTATCAATTCAGAGGCGGAAGAATTCACCGATGCCGACTCTGAGCCTCAACTCCCACGTCAAGCACTGGCAGAAGACCTACTTCTACTGCCAGGACACCTCCCCACCCGGTCAAAAGACTTTGCCGGGTTTCTCTGAAGGCCTCCTCGATCTCTCCGATAATTTTAACGCCTTTGCTTCTGAGTCGGATAGGGAGTCCATCCAACCCCTCTTAGCCAAACTCGCTGTCCTTTCATCCCAGGGTCTCCTTGGGCTTAATCTAGTTAAAACTTGGGTGAACTTCCGTATCCAACCCAATGCCATCCGGCCCAAGTTGATGTGTGAGTATTCTGGGCACGTTACGGATTCGCTCCGCTATTCTCTGAGGAACTATCTGGCTGCCGATACAAATAAGATAATCAAGAGTTTCTTGACCGAGAAAATGGAAGTGATCCGGACTATAGCCGGATTGGAGCCATTCACTCGCGACAACCCGGCTCCAGCGGTGACACCCGGCTTTAACTCCTTTGTCCTTATATTTCTGTTTGATACAATCACTAATCCTTATCATTATACATTTATTTCAGGAAGGTAGTGCTTTCTGGAAGATCGAGACCCCTCCTCCTTCCGAAAACTCAGAAGAGGAAGAAGAACCGCCTGACTCGGCCGAAGGTATCATCCGGGTTTCTCCTATCCCCATTTTCGTTAACTTGTTTTCCCACACTTCCTCTTTTTCCGACTATACACTACGTTTTCCAGGGATGGAGGATAAGGAGGACAAAGAAGATAAGGAAGATCCGGATGAGACCCAGAGTGATGAAAGCGAGGCAGAACCAGAAGCTGAGGTTGGGGCCAAGAGGAAGCCCCGAGGGGTCGTATTCAAGGTTCCATATTCCTCCATGTCCTCCAAACCATATTCATTTGCTAATATGTGCGAGCTTAATCAACAATTTTCTGATTCACCATACTTGAAGGAGCCCCCTCCGGTCAAGCGCAGGGTAACCCGGAACTCCCCGGGTGAGGATCCCCTCAACCCGGGTATCCCTTCGTCCCCAGCCCGCCATGCCGGTACTTCCCAATCTCATCCTTCCAATTCACCTCAAAGATATCCTTCCCCCAATCATCCATTAGCCGGACAATTCCGGGCCTCATTTTCGGACTCTTTATCAGCTTCGTCCGGGTCTAGCAACGATCTTCCAATGGACTTCGTGGTAAATACTGGGTAAGTTACATTTCTTGCTATCTGATATACTGGCTCTTTCGATAACCTTCACTCATTATATAGTAACCATTTCTTTTATTTTCCTTAGTGCCCAGGTCACAATCAGCGATCCAGACAACATGGACTTAGATAACCCGGCAACAGAGGATCCAGTTGATAACGTGCATGCCACGACTGGCGGCGCTCAAGAAGAAGACAGAGAAAGAGACCCACTGACAGACCCGGCCGAGCAGGAGGCCGAGTATCCCATTCCATCACATGGACCCGGGGGTGACGACGTCGAGGTTCTGGGCGTGAGGATGGGTGATCCCAATCCTGACACCCAGGCGACCCGGGTATCGCCCCCCAAGCAGGAAAGGACTCCACCTCCAAGTAACCAAGCCGCCGGCTCTTCCGGTGTAAAGCTTGATGATCTGAGCTTTGACGAGATGCTTGGCGCTCTGCACACCCTGAGAACTGACGAAGAAGGCATTCTAGAAGCCTTGGTAGTCAAGCACCAGGTAAATTCAACTAATACTGCTTGTATATTTGTCTAGTCCCCAAGTTCCGAGTGAACTTATGCATAATTTACTTGGAACTTTCATAGCATATCCGACTGATATTTCTTTTTTGTCCGACTAACATTTCCTTGTGTTTCCACGCAGGCATACGTAACCCACTCTGAGGAAGTGTTGGCTAAAACCACCAAACTCCTCGAGGTGGAGACAAAGCTGCGTGAATCAGTTGAAGCTGACGCCGAGAAATTGGAGAAAAATGTGAGAAAGTACAGGAAGAGATCCCACACTGCAGAAGGTGAACTGACGAGGCTTTCTGCCCAGATTGCCGACACTTATCGTGCCTTGATTGGTAATGGTTCCCGACTGATTAATCATAACCCGGATTTTTTCATTCTGATAAACACTCGGAGTTCCTTACTTGAACCTTTCTGTTTTTCTGCAGGGCCGGATGATGAGATTCCGGATGAAGATGACATACAGAAGCTGAAGACCATAAAGAGCGCAATCCGGCAACTCTGTGCCGGCACCAAATGGGTTCTGCAAGCTGTGAAGTGGCCGGGTACTGTACATGGTGGTTTGAGCACACTGCTTGATGCGTGTTCCACCATCCCCGAGTGGATCGACCACTGGAAACGCTCATCATGCCGGGTTGGAGTAACCCGGGGGTTTGCTCTGGCTAAAGCTTACTTTCCCAAGATTGAGCCGGCAAAGCTCGTTGGCGGGTTTCCAGAATTCAACAATGACGGCTCCAAGTTTTCAGCCAAGAACTATAAAGCCATTCAAACAGAGGTTCGTCACTCGGCTAGTCTGATCGCCAATAGTCTAGATGTTAGTCGGATGGTTCCACCATACGATGCTGAAGACAAGACGATTAATTCAGACCCTCCTAAGCCTTATGACATGCTGGCACGGTGGAATGCGGAAGCTGCCCAGATGAGGGAAGAGGCCGCGAAGAGGAAGGCTGAGGCTGATACTGCACCTACTACCTCTACGCCGGTTGTTCCTCCTCCCGCGCGTGCCGGTACTGCTGCGGACCCGGACGCTGCTGCCGCGAAGACCATCGAAGAGAAAGTCACAGACCCGGCTGCCCAGGCCAACATTCAAGACTCGACCTAACAGGCCGAGTGAAGTTTTATCTGCTGCTGCCTTGACCACTTTATTCGGCCAATGGGCCTTGAAAACAATTATTCTTTTGATAGTGCACCTGTGCACTTTTTGATACTACTACCCTGGTTTGTAATACGCTTTAAAAACCTTAATAGCTTTCGTGGCCCTTATGGCCTTTGCGTGAATTTGATATTCCCAACTTTGAACTTTTCATTCCTGGTTTTCTGACTTTTCACTATGTTTCCTTTTGTGAGACTCGGTTTCCGGGTATCATAGGTTTTGACAAGTGGACTTTTTCTAAGTCCCCAAGTCCCCAAGACTCGGATTTTTGGGTTTTTGAGCTGAATAGCTAGATAATTTGTTTCTTTTTTCAAATTCCCAAGTCCCCAAGGCCCGAATTTCCGAGTCTAGGGTTTTGGATTTTTTTCAAAAGAACAAATTGTTTCTGCTAATGCCCAAAACCTAGAGCCGCTCACATAGGTTTGAAGCTATGCTTAATATACTTTGAGTTTCCGGTTGTTAACCTTGCACTCTGCAAAACTTGTGGTTTGGATGACCCTTTTGATCTTCTTCTACTGTAAGCCGGCTTTCGCGTGGATAATCAATGTTGCTATAGCTGTACAAAGACAGGGCCAGGCAAGTCCCATTGGGCATCATGACTGATTGTAATTATACGCTAGCAAAGCATGCCACTTTAGTGCGAGTCACATCAAGCTTAAGCAAGAAAAGTCAAGGAAGTTTGGCTCTATTGTCCGGTTATAAGCTTGCAGCCGTACTTATTATAAGTAATCGGCCCTTATAACTTAATGGCATCATGGCATGGTCTTTGAGTTTGCAACTGTGCTATTCAAGCAATCAGCCCCCAAGACCTAGATATATGCAATTTTACTAAAGAAACTAATATACTAAGAACAACAAATAACACTTACCTGGAAGAGAAATAGAAAAACAATAGAAATATAAAAACTTCACAAAAAACACATAGAAAGGAACAATATATTGTTTAACCATCTCTTTATTGATATGAGAAAAATTAGATCAGCAAGCCGCCTCATTAAAAACCCTCCAGTCCCCTTAGGTACCCTGGATAGGAAAAGAGTCCGTCTGAAACCTGCTGCCTGTTACATCGTGTAATTCCACTTGTGAATCTAGCCTATTCTAGGTATAGTAGGGACGCAGCTGAGCCACGTTCCATGGTCTTTCTCTTTCTTGCATAGATGAAGTGGTATGAGCGGTGTCATTAACAGTAGCCGACTCTTCCCTTGCGTCTATCAAGTAATACGATCCATTGTGCAGATTCCGGCTTATAATGAACGGTCCTTCCCATGGTGGGGATAACTTGTGTTTTCCTTCCTTCGACTGTACCAGGCGCGGAACCAGGTCTCCTTCCTGGAAGACCCGGGTTTTGACCCGCCGGCTATGATATCTCCTCAGATCCTGCTGGTATATGGCTGATCTCTCCAAAGCTTGTTCCCTGTGTTCTTCTAGCATATCCACTGCGTCCTGCCGGGTCTTCTTGTTCTCCACCTCGACGTAAGCCGACACTCGAGGCGAATCATGAATAATATCACTCGGCAATACCGTCTCTGCACCATAAACCATAAAAAACGGTGTCATCTGAGTAGATCTGTTAGGTGTGGTGTTGATTCCCCAAACTACTGAAGGTAACTCCTCAACCCATGCGCCAGCAGCTCTGATGCACGGGACTCGCAGCCGTGGCTTTAATCCACGAAGTAACTCCTGATTTGCCCTCTCCACTTGTCCATTAGCCTGTGGGTGGGCCACTGAGGCTATATCCAAGCGGATGCCATTGTTTCCACAGAATTTTTCCAAGGACATGTTGGTTCCATTGTCCGTTATTATGCTGTGAGGATACCCAAACCAATAGATAATCCTTTTCAGGAACTTGACTGCCGTAATTCCTTCGCAATTGGTAACTGGCATAACTTCAACCCACTTGGTAAAATTATCAATAGCCACCAAAAGATGTGTCTTTTTGCAAGGTGATATGTGAAAGGGGCCAACCATATCCATACCCCAAACAGCAAACGGCCAGGTTAACGGGATGGTCCACAATTCCATAGCCGGCACATGGGTTTGGCGAGCGTACCTTTGACATCCATCACACCTTGCCACCAAGCGCTCTGCATCTGCTAGGGCCGTGAGCCAGAAGATACCGTGTCGATAAGCTTTAGCCACAAGGGATCTCGTGGATGCATGATGCCCACAATCACCTTCATGGATCTCCTTCAGAATCTGCCGGCCCTCCTCTGGTGCTACACAGAGTAAAAAGACTCATGTCGCGCTTCTTTTATACAGCTCCCCATTGATGATAGAATAGCCTTTTGCTCTCCTCAAAATTTGCCTTGCTAATACTTCGTACTGTGGTAACTCGCCCCGTGATAGGTAAGCCAGAAACGACTCTGTCCACTCGGGAACAACACGTATTGTGGCCACGAGCTCCAAATTCGGGTCTTGGTTAGCCACCTCTTCCTCAGACTCGGTTTTAACTGATGGCCGCCATAGCTCGTCCAGGAAAACATTGGGTGGAACCGGCTCTCTGCGCGAGCCGGGTCTGGCGAGTGCATCTGCTGCCTCGTTCTTTCTTCTGTCTATATGCTCCACCTCATACCCGGAAAAACAACCGGCGACCCTGTCCACCTCTCTGCGATATGCTGCCATAGTTGCATCTTTTCTATCCCAAGTTCCTGAGACCTTCTGTACCACAAGATCCGAATCTCCATAGCATCGTATTCGCTTGATGTTCATCACCTTGGCTACTTTCAATCCATGCAATAATGCCTCATATTCGTCCATGTTGTTGGAACAATCGAAGTGGATTTGCAACACGTAGCTGAACTTGTCTCCTTTGGGTGATGTGAGTACCACTCCAGCTCCTGATCCCTCGTATTGCTTAGAACCATCGAAGTGCATTACCCAAGACTTGGAACTTGGTGTCATTGTGGGCATGCTAGTGTGAGTCCAATCATTGATGAAATCAACTAAAGCTTGGGATTTGATTGCTGACCTGGGCTCGTAGTTGATGTGATAATCTCCCATCTCGATGGCCCACTTGGCTATTCTACCTGTTGCATCCGAGTTTCTGATGATATCCGACATTGGTATAGAGCTAACCACTGTTATGGGGTGTTCCTGAAAATATGGTTTCACTTTCCGGCTGGCCATGAAGACCCCGAAAACCAACTTCTGCCAATGTGGGTAGCGCTGCTTCGCCTCTGATAACACTTCGCTGACGTAATAAACCGGCCTTTGAACCGGGTGATCCTTTCCATCCTCTTTGCGCTCAACGACAACCACTGCGCTAACCGCCCGGGGCCCGGCCGCAACGTACAGTAGCATGGGCTCTTTAGGACCCGGGGCTGCTAAGACTGGTGCCTCAGATAACTGCTTCTTTAGTGCCTCGAACGCCTCATCCGCCTCTTGGTCCCAAACGAATTTATCGGATTTTCTCAAGAGCCGGTATAAGGGTATTGCCTTCTCTCCGAGTCTGGATATAAACCGGCTTAACGCTGCTACACACCCTATGAGCTTCTGAACATGCTTCAGGTTTTCCGGCTTTTTCAAACTCTGGATAGCTTTGATTTTGTCCGGGTTTGCCTCAATCCCTCTCTCTGAGACGATGAAACCGAGTAACTTTCCTGCTGGAACTCCAAATACACACTTTGTGGGATTGAGCTTCATCTGATATCTTCTCAGATTCTTGAATGTTTCCTTTAGATCGTCAATGAATGTTTCCGCTTTCCTGATCTTGATCACCATGTCATCCACATATTCATGAACGTTGCGTCCGATTTGGTCCTCAAAGAACTTCTGAATGCACCGCTGGTAAGTTGCGCCAGCGTTTTTTAACCCAAAAGTCATGGTTTTGTAACAGAAAGCCCCAAAAGGGGTTATGAACGATGTTTTCTCCCAGTCTTCCTTCTTGAGCTTGATCTGATGATACCCGGAATACGCATCCAGGAAACATAATAGGTCACTTCCAGCCACTGCATATATGATCTGATCTATCCTTGGAAGGGCAAACGGATCCTTCGGACAGTGCTTGTTGAGACTCGTATAATCTATGCACATCCTCCACTCATTACTCTTTTTCATCACGAGAACCGGATTTGCCAACCAATCCGGGTGAAATACCTCCATGATGAAGCCGGCTGTCAATAGCCGAGCAATCTCTTCTCCTATAGCCTTTCTTCTTTCCTCATTCAATTTTCTCAGGCCTTGCTTCATGGGCCTAGACTTGGGATCGACATGCAAGCTATGCTCTGCTAACTCTGTAGGGATACCCGGCATACGCTAGGCGTCCAAGCAAAAACATCTTGATTTGAACGGATAAACTCCACAAGTGCTTTTTCCTGCTCTGTCGGATATATACTGAATAGGGGTATAGAAGATGGTAGACAAAGAGCCGGACTACCAGGGTGGCCTACATGGTAATGGGCTTAGGTCCATTGGGCGGCCCAGTAGTCCGACGCGCAGAAGCCGGATTCTAGACTAACCCGGATCACGGCCCGCGTGATCTGGCTTGGAGGAGAAGACGGATTCCTTGTTTTCCAAGTTACAAGTTAAACGTAGTCTTCTAGGTTTCTTATTCTGTAAGCCCTAATCCGGCTGTTATATAAAGCCGGACGGGAGATAGATTAAAAACAAGTTCTTACCGCACAACAGAGAAGCTCTACGCAACTCGCCGAGAAGATCATCCTCGCCGAGTAGCTAGAGCTACACCCTCACATTGTAACCCTGTTAAACGGGCTTTAGTCCCAATTAGTGAGAAGTGCAGGAGTAGGTACGCCGTACTGTCGCGACGTACCGAACCTGGGTAAAATCCCGTGTTCTGTGTTACTACGCTATCCCGTTACCCCACGTCTCTACCGTAGTCTCATGGCACCTCCGTCTATGAAAACTACTACGATGTCTCGACAGTTGGCGCCCACCGTGGGGCAAACGACGTCAGGCGTGAAATTCCGATCTGGGATACTTGGCGGAATTGGAAGATCGATCACTGTCGGAAGCTTGGAGTTCGACGACGACTTCGGGCGCTTCCTCGACAACGGATCCTATATACCGGCGCAAAACCACCTGGTAAGTGCCTGCGTGTTACCGATCGGATCTGCTAACATCTTTATCGGACTAACTGCGGAGGCAATGGGGTTTTGCGGTGGAAGCAAATTTATCCCACCCGCCCTATACCCAGTCGAAGACGACTATGATGCCGGATTCTGCTCAGATCGCCGACAAAAAAGTGATACACACTTTATCGGCATGGTGCAATCCGAAATCGCTGAAAACACGGATGACGGAAATCCCGTGCAAGAGGCAGATAACAACCTACCCGTCATAGAGACGGAAGAACAAACACCCGTCACGGAGGCGGAAGATCCGACATCCGTCAACAAGACGATGAACTCGGAAGCAGAGTCCGTGCTCGCCGCCATTGAGGCGAGATTGGAGTCGGAAACCGGATCGGATAACTTCGACTCCGAAGACGAAGACGAGGATGCCTTCGTAAGAAAGGTTAAGTCCTTTCAAGAGGGATTCCATGAAGTGCTAATGGCAAAACCAGCTGATACAACGGGCGCCGGCAGCCAGGAAAGCCCTAAAACCCCTCCGCCAGAGGAAGAGAGAGAAGACGGAGAAACTTCTTCGATATTCCCTAATGTCAAGGAGATGACAGAAGATGAGCCTGCCAAAAACCCTCCCTCTTCCAAGAAAAGGCACAAGTCTGCTAAAAAACTCCGGAAGAAAAAACTAGCTTATACAGCTGAAGAAAACCCGGAAATAGGAAAAGCAAGCAGAGAAAAGCCCACGGAGAAGAAATCTAAGGAAATCACTGCTCCGCCAATGACGGAACAGGAAGAGCAAGAACTATTACAAACACCAGTGGGACCAGATGAACCCCCTGAGATGCTGGAAGCCAGGAGACAAGCTTTCCAACGGCAACAGCAACATTTACTCCGATCTCGGCAACATCTCCAACAAACCCAGCATGATATCAAAATCATGAAGGAGGAAATAGAGGAGTACGAGAGAAAGAATAGATCTGCATTAAAACCTACTAGGTTACCCGGAATTGCAAGACCGGAAGAACTGCCGCCAAAAGAAAGGTTCTATAACCCATCTTGGCAAAAGCAGTTAAACGGCAAAGATGCCAAGGGCGAACCAATATACAAAACCGCAGCGGAAAACGCGGAAGCAGCGTTCGCCATCCTAAACAACGACCTGTACTCCAACGGGGAAAAACTCCAAGGGGTGTATGCTTTCCTAGGAAAAGCATTACAACAGCAACAGCGAGGCCAAGAACGATCAGGGAGGCTGCATGATAATTCCGCCCTCTGCAAAACAGCTACTTGCGCTGCTGGAGCACCTGGACCGGAAGAACCCGGAGATTCGGATAAAAAAGAGGATCCGAGAAAAGACAGGAAAAACCCAGATAACCGGGACGCAGCGTCTAGAATCGGACCTCATCTCCCGAAAGATGGATATAAACCACATGATCGGGAAGACAAACACCGGAATGACGGCAAAATAATGCCACCTCCGAGAAACCCAGCTGAAAAAGCTGGAAGATATGATATACCTCACAGACGTGAAAGATCCCGGACACCTCCTAAGGATAAGGAAAGGCACAGAAGCAGAACTCCGCCTAACCCAAAAGGACGTGAACACGGAAGAGATAGAGATAACCTCGGAAAAGCGCGTCCGCGCAACAATGGAAAAGAAAGGAGCAGATCCCCTTCTGTCCATTCAGCCGGAAGATATTCTGCACACATTGATAGAGCAGAAAAGGATGATCTATACTTTGGTCCTAAGTGTTTTACTGACAGGATCCGAAGGATAACCCTGCATTCTGGCTTCGCTAAAGTTGGTCCAACCTACCAAAAATATACCGGCAGCACAAACCCGGATACCTGGCTCTCAGATTATTATACAGCCGTCCAAATCAACAATGGGACAGACCTGGAAGCTGTCAAGTTTCTTCCCCTAATGTTGCTAGACGGAGCCAGAGATTGGATCAATGGTTTACCATCAAGAACTGTCGACAGCTGGGATGATATGGCTAGAGTATTCACTCAGCATTTTCGGGGAACATACAAACGCCCAAATAGCATCAACCAGCTGAACCGTTGCACCCAATTTGAGGACGAACCATACGTGGATTTCATCTCCAGATGGACTGCAATGAAGAATAGTTGCTCTGGAGTAACTGACGTACAAGCAATGCATGCTTTCGTCAATGGCCTAAAACCCGGACTCGTACCGTTCATGGTTGGTTCTAAACAGCACAAAGATCTCGGATCTATGCTTACAACCGCTAATGAACACGCTGCAGCCAAAGATGATATCAGAGCAAGAGGAGGCAATATTGAGTCACTAATACTCGCCAAGAAAACTCCTCGTTCTGACAAAAAAGGAACTCCGGAGACAACGACAAAACCCAAGGAGGTCAACATAGCCTTTGGAGGAGAAAAGGGGAATAAGTGGAAAGGTCGCAGCCCAGATCCAATCAATTACACTCCCGAAGAATGGGAGAGAATTAAGTCGGAACCCTGCGTCCACCACTCGCAATTTGGGAAACCAACCCACACAAATGCGCAATGCCGGCTAAACAAGCATATGAAAGGCAATGCAGGATCCGGAAATAAAGGGAAGGGTTCCAAAAGGAAACCTGCCAAACAAAAGCCAGAAGCTGAAAAGGGAGACAGTGAATCGGACACTGATGACAAAATCCAGGAACAACAGCGAAAGGGCGAACCCAAATTTCCGAGAGTTGACGGAGAAGCAATGCTAACTTTCTTAGCAACCCCGTCAGCAAAGGTGGCCAAAAGAACACTTCGGGAAATAAACGCGGTTATTCCTGCGACCCCGAAATTCTTGAAGTACTCCAACACGCCAATAGTCTGGGATCAGTCTGATCATCCCGGAAATATCCCTGAACCCGGCACACAAGCTCTTGTTGTCAGCCATATTGTTCAAAACACTAGGCTAAGAAGAGTGCTGATGGACGGAGGATCCAGCATTAATATAATGTACCTGGATACACTGAAGCACTTGAAGATCTCCGAGTCCCAGCTCAACTACAACAATATACGCTTCCATGGCATTGTTCCTGGCAGGCAAGCACGATCCCTAGGAGAAATTTCCCTAGATGTCACCTTCGGAGATAAAGATCACTTCCGGCAGGAAAAAGTATCCTTCGAAGTAGTGCCGTTCGAAAGCGTGTATCACGCAATACTCGGACGTCCAGCTTTCGCCAAATTCATGGCAAGATCCTGTTATATCTACAACAAGCTGAAAATGCCAGGACCCAAAGGAGGAGTAATCACCATAGCCGGTGATTTCAAGCTGGCAAACGAGTTGGAGAAAGAAAATGCCCTTTGCGCTCAGAGAGTTATAGCAAAGGAGGAACTGAAGGAATTAGCCAAGGAGGTATCGCCGAAAGAAATGCCGGCAGGAAAAGAAACTCGGAAGCCAACAGATAGCTTCAAGGCGTCCGAAAATACAAGACAGGTAATCCTAGATCCCAAAGATCCGACAAAATTTGTCATCGTAGGGACTGGGATGACCGACAAATAGGAAGGCGAGCTCATCAAGTTCCTCCGTGAGAACTGGGATATTTTTGCCTGGTGTCCAGCTGACATGCCAGGCGTACCCAGGGAACTTGCTGAGCACCAACTCAAGGTTATTCCTGGATCAAAACCCGTCAAACAAGGTCTCGGCCGATTTGACGGAAGAAGACGGAAGGCTATTGGCAAGGAAATTATCCGGCTTTTAGCAGCGGATTTCATCAAGGAAGTAATCCATACTGATTGGTCCGCAAATCCGGTATTAGTGCCGAAGAAAGACACCACTGCTCTTAGAATGTGTATAGATTACACAGGATTGAACAAGTTGTGTCCGAAAGATAGGTTCGCATTACCGCGAATCGATCAAATAATAGATGCCACTGCAGGCTCCGAGCTTTTATGCTTTTTGGATGCATACTCCGGGTACCACCAAATACGCATGAAAAAAGAAGATCAAATCAAGACTTCTTTTATAACCCCGTATGGGACGTACTATTACGTAACCATGCCTTTTGGCCTGAAGAACGCAGGTGCAACCTATCAGCGTTGCATGCAACGCTGTTTGCATAGTCAGATTGGCAGAAACGTCCATGTTTATGTGGACGATATCGCCGTCGTAACCAAGGAAAAAGATACACTCCTTGAGGATTTGCGAGAAACTTTCAAGAACTTACGCACTTACAAGATGAAGTTGAATCCATCTAAGTGCGTATTCGGGGTTCCCTCAGGAAAACTTCTGGGTTTCATTGTTTCCCACAGAGGAATAGAAGTTAACCCGGAAAAGATCAAGGCAATCTTGAACATCTCAAAACCTACATGTGTAAAAGATGTCCAAAGATTGACGGGTTCCGCTGCAGCCGTCAGCAGATTTATTAGTCGGCTGGGGGATAAAGCCTTACCACTCTACAAGCTGCTAAAGAAATCCGACAAGTTCGAATGGACAGAAGAGGCCGACGCAGCGTTGGCCCAGTTGAAGGAAACCTTGATGAAGGCTCCCATCTTGGCATCTCCAAAAGACGAAGAACCCATGTTATTATACCTTACGGCTACAAATCGGGTTATTAGTGCGGTAATCGTTGTGGAACGGACAAAGGAAGAGCAAAGCATACCAGATCAGCATCCGGTATATTACATAAGCGAAGTTTTTTCCGAATCCAAACAAAGGTACCCACACTACCAGAAACTGGCATATGGCGTATTTTTTGCATCCAGAAAGCTGCGCCATTACTTCCAAGGGCATTCCATAACAGTGGTATGTAAAGCACCACTAGGGGATATTATAAACAATGCGGAGGCAACCGGCCGAGTAGCTAAATGGGGCATCGAGCTGGCAGCCTTCGACATTAAGTACCAGCCAAGGACGGCAATAAAATCCCATGTTTTGGCAGATTTTGTCGCCGACTGGACAGAAGCAATGGAAAAAACACCGATGCCAGAATCCGAGTACTGGATCATGCACTTTGACGGATCCAAGATGAAGGAAGGAGCTGGGGCTGGCGTAGTCCTAAAATCTCCCAAGGGAGACACAATGGAGTACGTATTGCAAATACACTTCAACGCCAGTAATAACATGGCATAATACGAAGCTCTGCTTCATGGCTTGCATATTGCAAAAGAAATAGGGGTAAAACGCATCTTGTGCTATGGAGACTCGGATTTGGTACAGCATCAGCTCAACCAAACCTGGGACGCGAAAAGCCCTATAATGGCCGAATATCGGAGGACGGTGGATGAGTTCGCCATCTGTTTCTTCGGGTTCGAAGTCCTTCACATAAAATGGGAGGAAAATTGGAACGCGGATGCGTTAGCCTGCATGGGATCAGAGAGAGTAAAAACTTTACCACCAGGGGTATTCGTCCAGCACTTGCATGAGCCGTCCATAAAAGGTGGAGACGTTGATTACCCTCTGGCATCTGAAACAATCGAGGTCATGCTCGTTAAACCGGATTGGACAATTCCATACTTAAACTTCTTAGTCAATCAGAAGTACCCGGAAGGAGCAGACGAAGTCTTGCAAAGGCAAATACAGCGTCGATGCAAAGGATACGTGGTAATCAACGACTACTTGTATAAACGCAGTACTTCCGGAATTTTTCAACGGTGTATTTCACCAGAAGAAGGAAGAGAAATACTGGAAGAAATCCATGCTGGTGATTGCGGACATCATGCTCAATCAAAAAGCATAGTCAAAAAAGCATTCCGGGCTGGGTTTTTCTGGCTAACAGCCAAGTCAGACGCCGAGCGCATAGTGAATACGTGTGTAGGATGTCAATATTACGCCAAGCAGACCAATTTGCCGGCCCAAGCACTTAAAACTATCCCCATCACATGGCCATTTGCGGTCTGGGGGCTAGATATGATGGGACCGTTCAAAACTGCAAGAGGTGGACTCCATGACTTGATAGATCCTTCGGGTAAATTGTTGAACCACAACTTTGCTGCTCCTTCTGACATCATTAAGTACATGAACTTGGCTTGAAGATTTTCAGATGCGTTGCGAATCGACATGGCCATCTCATAGCTGCTCAACCAAGTTTCTGGGTCCATAGTCGGCTCATAGTTTACTACTTTACCCGGTTCCTTGAATTTATCCGGGTAAGGCTCAGCCCTGATATTATCTGACAGACACTTGGGCCCAGCGAGATTGGTCAGTACTGGCCTTACTCGGGAAACATGCGATCCTGCGGGGGTTACGGCTAGGCGTGGCGCTGCCGCGGGCCCGTGTACCGCAGACCCGGCCGCGGCTCGCCTAGCTCTGGAACTATCCACAATAGCTTGTGCTGCTGATGCCGCTGGTGCTGCCTGAACGCGGGGAGGAGGCGGCATTTGCTGCTGCTCTGCCCTCCGCCGCGCTGAACTTGTTAGAATATTACCGGTATTGCCATGTTGTCGGTTGATATACGGTGTTCCATGCATTCCACTCCTATTATCCGGGTAATTGACTTGCTGGGCCACTGCCTTGCGCAATAGATCTATCGCCCGCCGGGTCTCCTCCGCATGGCGTGACTCTCTTACGGGGATGCGATCCAATGCCAATGTTGCTGCGTATACATTGTCCATGGGGTTGTTGAACTGCCCTGATGGTGTACGAAATCGTGATGGTGGTGGTGGTGCTGTATTGCCAATTGTAACCCCTGTCTTCAACGTGGGTAACCCGTCTTGTGTGTTTGCTAGATGTCCTCCTCCAATCGCAGGCTGATGTACAGTTTCCTGATTCACAGCCGGAATTGGCTGATCCTGGGGGGTGATGAATAGCGTAGCCGGGTTTAGAACTCCACCCGTTGCCGGTAATCTCGTTTGGTATCTCTGATGCATCCTAGTCGACTCAACCCGGAGCCGGTTCTCCAATGCTTCCAGCTCACGTTGGCGCGTGGCCACCCCTTGCTTCTCTGCTTCCACATCTCTCCTTTGTTGCTCCAATGCGCGGCGGGCTACATCTAGATCCCTAGCACGTGCCGCTGCGTTTTCCGGGGTTATCACAGTAGCTAGCACCGTGGGATCCAAGATCAGATTGTTACTGAACAGAGCCGGGTGTTGTGGGTTTGAAGGACCCGCCCCTGGCGACCTGTTCGCCATAAATCCGAACATATTCGCCTGCAACTCACTATCTGCCGCCCGGCTAGTGACTGAAGCCGACTCTCCGTCAACCCGGGTCAGAACCGGATTTCCTTCAGCCGGATTTTGCTGCTGGGCCGGCGCTCGCGCCGCTCCGACCTTGGCCGTAGTCACGTCCCCCTGATTGAGATTGGTTGCATGGGCCGTGTAGACCGCGACCTGGCGCGCGATGCCTGGTGAAGACTCGTATTCCTCCTCATCACAACTATCCTCCTCGTACCGGTCCTCCAGCAGGTGCAGGATAGACTCGGTATCATCTTCTCTCATGACCCGGCCACGCGGGGTCCATGCCGGCTCCTCCGGCTGTTCCCTATTCGTGGTGGGCTCTTCTATCGGATCTACCGTCCCGACCGATTCTTCCCCGTCCGACTGAACGCAGGTCGCTTCTCCTGATACAGAATCACATCCAAAATCATCAGGGATTGAACCGGACGTACGTACCATGCCGATGAAGACGTTGACCCGACCGATTCTGACGACAGATCTGGATTCGAGCAGATCCGACTCTGGCCCCCAGCCAAAATCGTCCACCATCTTCTCTCCTTCGGGGTTGGTGTAGATCTCGCCAATGACGAGGTTCTTCATGTTCTCCCGAGATTCTCCCGTGATGTAAACACCCTTGGACGTAGGCCCCACGGTGTGCGCCAACTGTCGTGGGATAATCACGGCAGACGTTACCGGGGGTAACTTATCTTGGGGCAATTCGACTCTGGTGTTTGCGAGAGGGTTTTTCTCAGGGGAAAGCATGGTGATAAACGATCTGGTAGCCGTCAATCAAGTCGCCGAGTCTCCGATCTAGATTTATTATCTCAACTCTTGTATTACAAGGGATACTCGAATAGCTAGTAAAACTCGTGTCTAATCTAACCCTAGGAGCCGGCTTATATAATATCCGCCCCCCCCCCTAGCTTCCTATCCAAGGCATACTCGGAATCCTACCCGGGCACCGCTTTACAAACCCTAAGTTTCCTTATCAATACCCGCAATCCGGGTTACGAGGCCTACACTCTTGGGCCTTCTAGAAACTCCCTTTCCTTAAGCCGGGTCTTGCGCAGCTTCCTTTGGGCCGAGTTACACCTTGCCGTTAGCCTACCGGGTTATCATCCCTCCATCAGTAAACTTACTCATCCCATTCCTTTTTCTTTTCAAGGAAAACCTTACCATTTTTGGGCCGTTGTTACCATTTCCATTTCCGGAACCTAATCCTAACTAATACTTAGTTGTTTCCATTTCCTCATCTGGTGATAGATCATCATCTTCTTCCGCCCGGAGAATCACGTGTGCAGTCTGCAACATCGCGTCGAGCTCCACCGCCAGGCTGACCTCTGCGAGCTCGAGGGCAATAAGGAGGCGGACACCTCTGTACCTGGTGTCGAGCTCGAACTCCAGGCTACAAAGCTGGTGGTCTTACGGCCTGCTGGATTATGTGATGCCAGCTCCTGCACGCCACCGAGAAGGTGAAGTATATAATTTCCTTCTGTCTTCTATAGGTCGCATATGCTGTATAGAATTTTCTTCATTAAACGATGTACTCCCTCCGTCCCAAATTAAATGTTATGGATTTTTCAAAAATATGGATGTATCCGGAATTATACCTTCCTCTTGGGGTCTCCCAACAAGCGTGCGATCATGTCCTCATCAAGTACTTTTTCTCGCGCTGTTGCCGGGGATTTCTAGCTTGCTGCAAGGGGAGTCACACACTTCCATTCTCTTTCTTTTGTTCTGTTCTTGCTTGGTTTAGGTTTCTTTAGTATTTTTTTCCCTTTATCAAAAACCCATAAAAATTAGTTCTCTAGTTTGTAGTCTTTTATTTGTCTTGTTATTTAGTTTTCTTCTTCGGGTTAGTTTTGTTGCTGTTTTGCTAAGTGCCTTATCATCAATTTTCCATGAAAGATCTGAAAGTTGGAAGTGGATCTATAATTGGGATAAATAATATAAAATAATTCTTTAACCGTGTTAATGGGCTTCGTGATTTTAATGCTAAACCTGTAGTTAAACTGGCCCATAATCACGAGACCGCTATAGCCTCTTTGGTTGCCATGATAGAAGCTAGGTTTTTTAAGCTCAATGCTATTATACAACAAATGTTTCTTAAACTCGATAGCATGGAGCCAGGAAAATAATGAGATTTTGTGTTGAATGCTTTACTCTAAGAATTTAATGACATCACTATATAAGTTAGAATATTTTTTCCTCATTATAAGATGCTTGGTTATGGTCTTGCCATCAATCATACTTTGAAAATTTTAGATAATGATAGAATGATATTTGGAGGGAGGAACTAAATTTGAAAAAAAATTAATATCCCCATACCATTCAAACTTTTAGCAATGTCAAAGGCTTTAGAGGAGGATTGCCGGTAGGTCCCCTATGCCTCCCAACCCCAGGGAAAAGTTCTTCGCGGAACCTCCTGCAACTGTGGTTCAGGCTGCTGCCACGGCTTGCACCCCTAGCAAGAGGAGAGCAGGAGGATGGAGGATGTCGTGCCCTAGCTAACTGGATTCTATGGTTTCTGATCGCTCTCTCCGTGTCAGAGATCTGTCCTGCTATTGTAGCTCTTGTAGAGTGGAATGGTTGGGTTGGTGGTTTAAGTAGGCTGAGTTGGAGTACAATGTAGAGGCCAGGGCAGGTGGATGGCTGTAAATCAGCGCGACATGGGCGCTGAACTGTACTGAATGTTTTTTCAAGTTTTTTCAGGAACACGAGGAGTAAATTTCAGACGAGTGAAGCTAGGCGTTGGCCGGGCAAAAATATCGATGGCGAATCTTGTCGATGGTTCATGCTTGGTAAAGGCTTGGGTTCCAAATTCTGGATTTAGCACCTTAAGCCCAGTTTTGAAAAAGGCTGGCCCAATCACTTTCATGGCACTACCAAGATCGCTAAATCGAAAACAGATTTGTAGAAAATTTAGAGGAAATGCAATGTACAAACTCCATTTATGACCGTAGTCAGCGTCTCCCCAAATAAGAGTACAAATTCTGAAATTTCTACAAATATAACAAATGACTGAGTTTTGAGTGAAAATTGAAAGAAACCCAAAGTATAAATTAGGCAATCTGGTTGGTAATATTTCAGAAATTAATCACTCATCAATTCGAAGACCACTATTATGAAAAGAACAATTTTGCAGTAGTACAAAGGTGTCTTTTGACGCTAAGTAAAACTCCTATGGAAGCCTTTGACAAAAAAAAGGACTATCACCCTTTGCGAAATTGACCAAAAATATCATATACCTTGAAGTTGCAGTGAATTGTGGCAAAGTTTGCAACTTACTTTGTAACTCTTATCGTCTAAATTGCCAAAATCTCCATTTTGAGCGCCCTTCTGCGCATATTTACATGATGGACATGTAAAGTGCATGCATATATGTATGCGAATTTAATCGTAACATAATTTCATGTATATAAAATAAGTTTTGAAATTGTAATATGGAACATCTTCCCCTTCACATAGCTGGCTAAGAAGTCGTTACACTTGGTGTTCTTAGTTATATTTAAACGAAGATTTCACATAGCTGCCTTATTGTGTTGTGACGCGATGGGTGCGGCATGCGGTGGAGCTCGGTGGTTGATCATATATAGGGCCAGGCTGCCATCCTGCGGCTCCTAGAGCTTCATGATCGATTTGAACTCCGGGCTTAAGCTCGCACATACTTTGGTCGTTGCCGACGGTTGCGATGCCTTCTGGCGTCGTTATCCTTATTGATTGCATTGTTTTCGAGCTTCGACTCCGGCTAAGGCGTGTGGTTGCTATATCTTCGGATGAAAATCTAATCTTCATTGGAGCGAGCAGACGCTTGACTACCTTTGTTAGAGGCATCACTTTGGAGTTATTGGATATGTGTGGTCGAGGGAGGCGGATGACCGGGAGGACGCACTGGGAGATGGTGGTATGTCGAGGGAGCGGCCTCGTTCTGGGTGAAAACCTTAGGCTAAGCGAGGAGCAGGTTCGTTTGGATCACCTTCGGGCAATGCGAAGGTTGATATAGTTGTACACCGGGGCGGTGGCCCCAAGTTTTTGCGCTGTGTCCAAAGTCTGCCAGTGGATCTCTTGGCAGCTAAGCTTCAAGACGGCTAACTGATGTGGCACCTTGGCTCGTGTGCAGCTTTGCTGCCGAGTAGTGTATGTCGCGCAAGCGGCTGCGGAGTCGATGGGGTGTTTCTAGTTTGGTGGACCCGATTTCACTTGATCTTCTCGCTTGTTCGATTTTTTGCCATATGTTTCTTATAAAGGGGGCAATGTATAGTTGTATGGTTTTTGGACCCGATTTCACTTATCACTACGGGAGAGCCTCAAAAGGCCGACGGCTAGCGAATACACCGACGACCAAAAGTAGGGGCATTCGAAGTATTACGTGTGTTTGTATAGCCCACACGACTGCCCGTCGGCGTATCGTGCCCGTCGGCGTAGTCGTTTGTATCCCGAGGGGGACCGTCGGCGTATAGGCAGCCATCGGTGTACCAAGTTGTACCCCAAGGGGGCCCATCGGCATATCCGTAACCGTCGGCATAGACACTGTATACTGTAACGGGATCCGTTCTGTCCCATATACGTCGACGGCTCCCCGTCGGCCTATATTTTTTTTCGCTTGAACTGCCCTATATATCATATTAATTTGTTTTCACATACACTTTTAATGTAGACACATTTTAAAATAAATTGGAATGGTTAACACATTCTAAATTCAAAATCCCGCCACGCGCATAAAATAAAGGCGGGAATTCGGAACCTGACCGTACAAAACATCAAGGGGTCGTTTCATAGAAAACAAAAAATTTCGTACGCGAGAGACACCCGAAAGGACAAGATCTAATCTAGGAGACAAAGTGCAACGGGAAAAGAGAGGGTTAAGGAGAACACATGCCCTCGAAGACACAAAGCGTTACGAGATCAAATCTCGTTGTTGGTGTAGTCGTACTCACACCGATCCTGATAGCGAGTAGATGTGCACCGCAATCCGGCGGCGCCTCCGTGATCAGTCACACGTACGGTTGATGACGAACTCCATTCCCTCGATCGAGCAGGACGCGGAAGTCGAGGATCCCTCGGAACTCCAGCAGCACGACGACGTGGTGCTGGTGAAGAATCCCACGGTCAGGGCTTCGCCAAGCTGGAGACCATGAAATTGAGAAGCGGGTGGAGAGGGAATGAGGTGGGCAAGTGTGTGTAGGAGGGAGAGCTCTCACCCTCCTTTTATAGGGAAAGGGGAGGCAGCCAAGGGGTGGGTGCGGCCAGCCCATGGTGGTGCCCCCACCTCTTCCCTCATCATGTGAGTGAACACTCCACTCACACCCACTCATTTTTCCATTATTTCCCACATGGAAATCCAAAGGTTTTCTTTTAATAAATAAATAAAACATTTTTATTTCTTTATTTATATTTTTTAGTTCCATCAACAAACATTTGCATATATCACCTCGAATCATTCGTTAATTCTAAAAGCAACCATTCGACGAAAAACCCCTTGAACTATTTCAATTTTCCCCGAAACAATTTCGGTGCTGCTCAAAATATTCTTCGATATTCCGTATCCTCTCAAACGCGTCATCGAACCTTAAGTGTGTCACCCTACGGTTCGCGAATAAGATAGACATGATCGAGACTCCTATCCAATCAATATTCAACAGCGGGATCTGGAGATCCGTGATGACTCCTATATATTCAACGATGACTCTCGTGATCGTTTGAACCAACAACGTCGAGAACTTGTCCGAGAATCGATCATTGGTATCAACCATAACTTGTTCAATCTCGTTACCGACAAGTTCTCTTTTCTCGTTCCCATGATATAACATCCTTGTGATCATATCACGTGCTTGCAGGCGGTGTCGATGTGATATCACCGAGAGGGCCTAGAGTATATCTCTCCGTCATTTTGGATGGACAAATCCCACTCTTGATCGATGATCCTCAACTAATACTTTCCGAATACCTAACGTCACCTTTGTAGTCACCTTGTTACGGTGTGACGTTTGATGACATCAAAGAACCCTTCCGGTATCAGTGATTGACATGATCTCATGGTCTAAGGAATAAGTTACTTCGTATGTCTGATATAACAATGTAAACTTAATGACTTTATCGCATTGCTATATTCATTTTTGGTATATGTTCATCACATCATTCTTCTAATGACATGACCCCGTTATTAACAACATCCAATGTTCATGATCAGGAAACCTTGCTCATCTATTAATCAACGAGCTAGTTAAAAGAGAGGCTTTACTAGGAACCATTGTTTGTGTATTAAACACACATGTATCAACGTTTCCGGTTAATACAATTCTAGCATGAGAAATAAACATTCATCATAAACAAGGAATAAGATAATAACCATTTTATTATTGCCTCTCGGGCATATAATATACATATAAGTTATCAATATGTAATATGTAGCTCCATCTTTATAGACACTGAGGTTCCCAATCCGCTCTTTTTGGAAAACGGTCTTAACGTGCCCCTGCATCGTGTACCCCCTAGAACGGCATCGAACGAGCGTAAATAATAGAACCTCAACTTATCTTATGCACAATTAGGTCATAGAAATATGTGAAGACACGTTTTTACCAATGATTCTACAAGATTCCCTCGGTTATACCCGCTACGATAGATCCGCGGTTTCGGTCCCCACAAATAGGCTCAAACTAACGTATCGGACGAAACATCGGGAATTTTCCGAAGAGTTGTGTTCTACCTATGCGTTTTTTTCCTATGGCCTACCCTAACACAACCAAGAAACTAGTTCCACATTGCTACCCCTTTCAACGCCGTTGCCACGTGTATCCATATAAGTCCGGTATTTCTCCAGCTCGTATAGGATTTCGCCGGAGGGGGATCCGGAGCGTCCGGATCCCAACACTAGCTCGGCGGTGCCATACCATTTTAGTATAGGTGTATTGTGGTCTTTGGATGACAAAGATTGCACTCCGGGATATGACTCGCTTCACCGGCATCCACTTCTCTCTACAGAGTCTACGTGCGCTTATATGGTGAAACTCCCGTATCAGACGCAACATCGAGAATCTTCCGAATAGTTGTTTTCTACCTATGTGTTTTGGGTTACTATGGCCTACCCTAACACAACCAAGAAACTAGTTCCACATTGCTACCCCGTTTCGACGTCGTTACCGCGTGTATCCGTATAAGTCCGGTATTTCTCCAACGGGTCTAGGGTTTCACAGGAGGGGGGCTCCGGAGTGTCTGGATCCCCACACAAGCTATGCAAACCTTTTAATATGAAAAAATTGGTTATTTGTGCATATAACATGGTCTAGTATTTTAAAAAATTGTAGCTCTCAAGTTTTGCAACATATTTGTGGTAGGTCCTTCACAAAAAAATCATTTTTTCACTCGGAAAAAAGAAAATGGTTTTTTAATCAATGAAAAGGAAAACTTCCTCCGTCAACATTTTCCGTGCTTCCAAGATGCATGTTTTTGTGGAGTATGGGCACATTTAAACAAACTATGCCATGGATATGACCATAACACCCGTCATTAGGCCCAAAACCCTAGAATGTTTGGAGGAGATAGCTTATTTTTCTGAACACATTTTTAACACAACTGTCATATTCCAAGTTTATTATCTTTGTTGTATACTAGGACATATATAATGACACCACGCGAAGGTCTTGCATCATTTTGGGTTGTTTTGAATTTTTTGGAATTTCCTAAGCCGGTTTCAGGAAAAAGTCAAGACGACGGGCATCACCGTTCGTAGCTAGGGGTTGAATATATATAAATTCTTGGTGTATCTATGATGAAATAGGTTGTTTTGTACCTAAAATGACTTTTGCCAAAAATCATGAGCAAACTATGAGGTACATGTAGTTCAAATTTGACCAGTTTCCATCGGAATCGATAGAAACTTGTGTTTTCCAAAAGAGGTGGATGGAAACCTTTTCATATGGAAAAATTGGTTATTTGTGCATATAACATGGTCTAGTATTTTAAAAAATTGTAGCTCTCATGTTTTGAAAAATATTTTTGGTAGGTCCTTCACAAAAAAAAACATTTTTCCACTCGGAAAAAAGAAAATGGTTTTTTTAATCAATGAAAAGGAAATCTTCCTCCGTTAACATTGTCCGTGCTTCCAAGATGCATGTTTTTGAGGAATATGGGCACATTTAAACAAACTATGCCATGGATATGACCATAGCACCCGTCATTTGGCCCAAACCCTCGAATGTTCGGAGGAGATAGCTTATTTTTGTGAACACATTTTCAACACAAATGTCGTATTCCAAGTTTATTATTTTTGGTGTATACTAGGACATATATAATGACACCACGCGAACGTCTTGAATCATTTTGGGTTGTTTTGAATTTTTTGGAACTTTCTAAGTCGGTTTGAAGAAAAATATAAGACGGCGGGCATGACCGTTCGTATCTAGGGGTTGAATATTTAGATATTCTTGGTGTATCTATGATGAAATAGGTAGGTGTGTACCTAAAAATGATTTTTCCCAAAAATCATTAGCAAACTATGAGGTACATGTAGTTCAAATTTGATCAGTTTCCATCGGAATCGATAGAAACTTGTGTTTTTCAAAAGAGGTGGATGGAAACCTTTTTCATACGAAAAAATTGGTTATTTGTGCATATAAAATGGTCTAGTATGTTAAAAAATTGTAGCTCTCAAGTTTTACAAAGTATTTGTGGTAGGTCCTTCTAAAAACAACCATTTTTTCACTCGGAAAAAAGAAAATGGTTTTTTTAATCAATGAAAAGGAAAACTTCCTCCATCAACATTGTCCGTGCTTCCAAGATGCATGTTTGTGCGGAATATGGGCACATTTAAACAAACTATGTCATGGATATGACCATAACACCCGTCATTTGGCCCAAAACCCTGAAATGTTCGAAGGAGATAACTTAATTTTGTGAACACATTTTCAACACAACTGTCGTATTCCAATTTTATTATTTTTGGTGTATACTAGGACATATATAATGTCACCACGCGAAGTTCTTGAATCATTTTGGGTTGTTTTGAATTTTTTGGAATTTTCTAAGCTGATTTCAAGAAAAAAGTCAAGACGACGGGCATGACCGTTCGTAGCTAGGGATTGAATATTTAGAAATTCTTGGTGTATCTATGATGAAACAGGTAGTTGTGTACCTAAAAATGATTTTTGCCAAAATCATGAGCAAACTATGAGGTACATGTAGTTCAAATTTGACCAGTTTCCAACGGAATCGATAGAAACTTGTGTTTTTCAAAAGAGGTGGATGGAAACCTTTTCATATAAATAAATTGGTTATTTGTGCATATAACATAGTCTAGTATTTAAAAAATTGTAGCTCTCAAGTTTTGCAACATGTTTGTGGTAGGTCCTTCACAAAAAAAAACCATTTTTTCACTCGAAAAATGGAAAATAGATCTCCTTTTTACAATGAAAATGAAAAAAGTATTATACATGATGGAAAATATTATATGGATGTCATATTTGAATTTCTCTCATTTTTCTACTCAATATAGACATGTTATTTGTCAAATTCTGATTTACGGATTTATAGATATGAATTATTTAATATTAAATAGAGAAGACAAAAATGTTAATTATTATTTAAATTCAAGATTATCTGAATTCAAGTTTATTATTAGTTATAATTTTTTATATAAATAAGTCTTTGAATTCACAAAATAAAAGAGTGTGACATGATGGTCTACGGGTTAACATGATTGTTTGGATAATATTGTCAGCAACACATCCGTTGTTTCTAGGTAACTCACATGGAAGGAAATACGAAGTTAAGCGTGTTGGGGCTGGAGCAATCTCATGATGGGTGACCGATCGGGAAGTGTTAGTAGAAGCGATTAATTTAGATTAGAATTAAAAATGGTTAAATCTAAAGATAAATATGACTATAGTGTGATTAAGTGGTTAAATAAGTGAAATAAAAAAATTCAAATTTTTTTTGAAAAAAAAGTTCCAGCCATGCCCTATAGGCCGACGGCCAGGTCGTCGGCGTCTCGCCAGCTAACGGAACCCGTAACAGGATCAGTGGGGCCCACCACCCGCGTGTGCCGATGGGCATCTCGTTACCACGATGGACCTATACGCCGACGGCCACCATCGGCCTCCGTTTTCGTCGGCGTCTAGCCAGCGTCCTGTAGTGTATAAAATGGGTCAAATCTGTTAATATCTAATCACGTGGTCGATATCCACGGCCTTAAGCTAACAAAAAAATAAAAAACATCACAATTCATTCATAAAGATTACACAACATACAATTAAGCTAATCAGATAGACGATTGAGTGAGAGCCAAATAGAACAACCTCAACCCCAGCTTTTACACATATATATACATGTTTCAATTGTTGATTTGGTGCTAATATACCGATTCATTCCTAATGATCTATGCTGGAATGTTTAAGCATGCATGTTTTGGAAAACTGCACAAAAACTGTAGTCGCCAAAACATGCATGGTCAAAGTTCCTTTTGTTGTGACTCCGCCGTAATCGCCTCCAAGGCCACTAAACAACGTGCCGATGGTGCTGGACCTGAAACTACGAACGTGGCTATAAGGGAAGCTTAACGAGCCCATGTCGCTGGTAAAGACGCCCGCGTAGTGGCTTTTTTTTTTACAAAGGATGGGGCCGGAGACCCCGATTGCTGCAGATACGTTAACACGTGGCAGGTACAAAATGCGCAAAGGCCCTTCTCAACTCTTGCTCTATAGACCTAAAATTCGAAAGAAGGCCCCACGAAGTTACAGAAACCCCCCTAGAACTATACAGGAAAAAGCAATCCGGTCCGTGAGGTTCACCACCACTCGTCATCGGCGCTCTCCAGGTGCAGAAGACACCGAGAGCGGAGCACCTTGAAGATCCCGGACTCTCCCTTCCGGCGAGGGACCTCAACCACCGGCAGTTGCCTGGAATTCGGGGACAAACCACTTGAACTCCTTCAGAAGCCGAGCTCCGGGGATGGGTCGAAGAAGCCTCCGATGCAGAGGCAGAAACGCCATCCATGTGGCTCTTTGCCCAAGGCCTTGTCGTGGCCTTCCCACACGGCCACAACACCCGGCAGTTCCCCCATGCCTCGTACGCCCATGAAAAGGTTCTGCTTGGCCACCGCACGTAGGCCATGCCATTTTCTGCGTCAACCAGAAGCAGCACCAACGGCTCTAGCAGACAGAGGATGTGCCAGGCAGATTAGGAGGGAGGCAATTTTCTTGGCCAATACTCTAGGCTAGCTATATTCTACTCAAGGTATCGCGTGGTCAGCGAGGCTGATGAACTCTCTTGGCAAGGTACCGCGAGATCGACAGCCACGCCTCGCATGTCGAGGTCCGCCGTGGAATCTACACTCGCCGCTTGCAACCGTAGCTCCTCCCCACGCCTACCTCCTCCGGCACCATGTCTGGTCGATATGTACAGCAGGAGAAGAGCTTGCTGTCATCCGGGGCCTTCGTGACCATGAGCGATAGGGCGACTGTCGCCCTCTGCATCAGATAGGTTGGCTGAATCGTTTTTTACTTAAGCGGTGGCATTGGCCCGTAATAAACCTGCTCTGAGTTGAGATCAACATTAAAGCGATATAGACCGTTTGATCGACCATGTTTAGCGGTCGAGATTAATTGTATCTACGAAGTTTGCTCTTTTTATAAGTAGTTTAGATTAGAAATTCAAACTTAGTATATATAAACAAATGCAAAAGACGGAACATTAGAATGTACGTCAATCGCTGACATGTTTTATTTGGTAGCTAATTTCCATATGAATGACTTACACATACTATGTTAAAATAATTTATATTTATATATATATATTTCACAAGTTTAATTTGGTGCGTAAATTCTTATTTGAGAGACTAAGAGAAGAAATTCTTTAGACCATGTACATAGAGCATATTGTGGTGAGCGTATATGATAACTGAATTTTGTGTGTGCAAAATTAGTAGAAGCCATAACATTTAATGTTTATCGATGATTATAATAAGAAATGCTATTTTAGTAAAAAAAATGGATCATCCACATGTTATAAACCTATTATCTAATCCAGTTTAACTTGTAACACACAAAAAGAAAATGATTACACCAATTTTTTCATTTATACTCGAGAAGTTTCTATATATTTGTTTACATAAGCATACACTACGAACCTACATGAAGATATTTGTTAGGGTGTATGATTTTTTTACTTTGTACCCATATATATAATAATATTCAAAGTAGATAAAAACATTCACAAAAAATATACGTATATAATTCATCGATTGTAAAAATCATAATGTTTTATGTGTTTTCCCTTATTTTTTCACATTTAAGATGTATTTTTTATGAAAATACTTCAGAAATAAAAAAAATGTGCACATCAAATATATTTTGGTATGCATTACAACCATGTAACGAAAAAAATATTGGAAAAATATTATTATATTGTTAGTACTGCAAATCAAGTTGTATAAAACAAATGTTTGTTAAAACTACAATATTATGAGAAAAACTAACAAAGTATAAAATTTTAGTACAATTATATTTCTAAATAACTCGCCCCGGGTCTAAAGTTTAGTTGGAACGGGCCTGGTATCTCTTATATGCTGCGTGTTGTGCGCGTGCTGGCCTGAGATCGTTGCAACTGTTGCGCCTGTGGTGTGGTGGAGCTCGCGGTTTAAATAGGAGTTCGTAGCAGACCAGGTGCATGGTGTAATGAAGCTGGCCAGGGCACTGAGGGCTGCTCAACTATAGTAGGAGTAGTTAATTTCAGGGTACATACCCCAACCGATGTGGTAACAACAGCACATAACGAATCTTACCAACTAAATATTTTTACTTTGCTCCGTATATTTGGCTGAGCAATCAATGAACGTCCCATATATCTGTTATTAGCCGTGTCTTTGAATCTTGATTTTGACATCTGTCCGCACAATTTTTCGCTCACTATAGGAAAATAGCCCGCCATCGGCATATACATCTATGCCTACGGCCTGTCTGCGAGGCCATCCCCATATACAATCTATGACTATGGCCTTTCTGAGCGGCCAACGACATAGCTTGGACCGTCGGCATATACGCCTCATAACATGACCCCCTGGCCCCACTAAAATGTATGCCGACGGCCAGACCAAAAAGCCGTCGGCTTAGATATCTTGATTTTTTCACATTTCTCAATGTGTGGTTTGCTTTTGTCCATCATGTAACTATATCACCTTATATGATATTAAAAAATGAAATCTAGGATAAAATAGCACGAGAAAGAAAATATTTTCACTTTGCTACGCCCGTTGACTATGTTCAAGGTGATGAACCGTAAGTTTGACTTTTCTCCAACGGGGATAGGGTTTCACCATAAAGGGAGCTCGAGAGCGTCAGAATCCCACAAAAAACTAGAGGCTGGCATACCCTTTGTTTACAAGTGTGATTTGGATTGTAGATGCCTAAGATTCCCTTACTCTTTGTGTTGGGGCTTCACCGGCGTCGTCTTCCCTCTAGCGAGTATCTGCACTTGTAGCCCGAAAATACCGGATCAGACAAACCAGAGGGAATATTGTGAATAGTTGGGTGGATATTTGTTTTAGGTGTTTCGAGGGACTACCCTAACACAACCAAGCAAGTGGTTTCGCTCTTCTACCATCTTCCAACACATGTGTAGGGGGTAGATTGGAGCAATTAACTTTTCTCCAACGGGGTTTGGGTTTCTCCGTGGAGGTGCTCCGTAGTGTGAGAATCCCACCAAAACCTAGGTCGTGCCATACCATAAGTTTACAATTGTGATTTGGGTTATATATTCTCAAGATTCGTTCACTCTTTGTGTTAAGGCATCCCCGGTTTCGGCTTCTCTCTAGCGAGTTTGTGGACTTACACTAGTAGAAAACAGGGCATTGAGGAAAGCACATTGGAACCGGATGTGATACAAACCGGTTCTAAAGGGTTTGTCCCCTAGGCCCCACCCTGCAGCAAATGGCCGCCAGGCCTTTAGGACCGGTCCGCGATACAAACCGGTCCTAAAGGCCTTGCGGCCATTTGCTGCTGGGAGGGTGGCCCAGGGGACAGACCCTTTAGAACCGGTTTGTATCACAAACCAGTTCTAAACGTTTTCTCATTTTTTTGCAGCAACTGCGGGTCCCGCTGTCAGACCCTTTAGAACCGGTTTGTGATACAAACCGGTCCTAAAGCCCTCCCCTAAACCCTACATTCCACCCCGAGCTCACCTCCATTTTTTCCAGCTCGAGCTCAACTCCATTTTTGCTCTCTCCTTCCTCTTGTGAGCTCTAATCCATCCCCATTTTTCTCCACCATTTTTCAAGATTGTTGGTACCCATCGGTTCTACGGTTAGCATCAACATTCCCTCTTCCGGCATTGCAAGTTTTGCTCGTTTTCTTGCTCATTTCATTTTTGTTGTGCTAGCTAGGTGTTTGATGAAATGCCTAAGCTAGAATTTGTTATTCATTTGTTATGTATACAATTTGAGCTCAAAATTAATTATGATTTGTGGTTTTTTTTAGTGTCGCGCGCCTTGTCCCCTTCCTCACCGCCGTCGATCGCCCCGTCACCGACACAACCTTGGTGAGCCTATTGTTTTTATTTACCAAAACAAATTTTGATTTGTATGATTTACATATTTACTTGTATATAATTTTCTTATTGTGTAAGATTTTTTTATATATATAGCGCCATGGTTTTTATATCCGTCCCCGTTGGCCCTCGTCCAGTCTATGATTCGGATGTGGTATATTATCTTTTATAACTACATATTTTCATTTCCTGATTATACGACATTACGCCGACCAACTTGACATAGATATTTTTATCTAGGAGGTAGTGGAACCGGAAATGCCAATCGACCCTATTGTTGAGAAGTTATACTTAGTTGAACAAGAAAATGTTGGCTTGAAAGAAAGATTGAAAAAAACTGAAGAAAGGTTGGAAAAAACTGAAAGAGAGAAGATGACCTTGGAAAAGGTTCTTGCCGGTGTCGTCGATGCTCACAAGAGCGAGATGGACGCAATGCGCCTGAAGATTAGAAAATATGCAATTAGTAAAGAGGCTTGGTGTCATTATGCCGTCGGGTCAATTGTTACCTTTGTTGCGATTTTGATCGCATTTGTTGTTGTTCTTAAATGCATTAATTAGAGAGAGTTTTTATGGATGGTTTCAGTGTGTATTTTTATGAGAACTATATATGTATGGTCACTACGCTAGTTTGGTATTAACGTGTGATGAATTTTTTGTATTAATTAATTAATTTTTTCATGATGATTTTGCATAATGGTTGTTGATAAATTTATATAATGCAGATGAACCGGCAATGGATGTACAGTGATCGACGTCGTCCCGAATTCCTTAATGGCATGCATAGTTTTCTCAATGTGGCTGAGAAAAACAGGCAGAATGGATTTATTTTTTGTCCATGTCAAAAATGCCAGAATAAGAGGAATTTCCCTAGCTCAAGAACCATACACACCCACCTGTTGCAAGAAGGCTTCATGCCCAGTTATTTTTGTTGGACCAAACACGGAGAAAGAGGGGTTGTAATGGAAGACAATGAAGAAGAAGAGGATAATGATAAATATCCTATGTTCGGTGAACACGGTGATACTGAAATGGGGGAAGACGAGCCTGAACTTGAGGACATTGTTGATGAGTCTGATGATGATCTTCGTCAGGTCATTCGTGAAGAACAGATAAACTGCGCAAGTGAAAACGAGAGGTTGAAGTTGGAGCGCATGTTAGAAGACCACAAAAAATTGTTGTACCCAAATTGCGAAGATGGCCAGAAAAAGCTGGGCACCACCCTGGAATTGCTGCAATGGAAGGCAGAGAATGGATTATCTGACAAGGGATTTGAAAAGTTGCTGAAAATAATGAAGAAGATGCTTCCAAGAGATAACGTGCTGCCCTGCAGTACATACGAAGCAAAGAAGGTTGTCTGCCGTCTAGGATTGGAAGTGCATAAGATACATGCATGCATCAATGACTGCATCCTCTACCGCGGCCAGCACAAGAATTTAAATGCCTGCCCGGTATGCGGTGCATTTCGGTATAAGATCAGGCGACATGACCCTGGTGATGTTGAGGGCGACGATCGCCCCAGGAAGAGGGTTCCTGCCAAGGTGATGTGGCATGCTCCTATAATACCACGGTTGAAACGTTTGTTCCAAAACAAAGAGCATGCCAATTTGCTGCGATGGCACAAAGAAGACCGTAAGGAAGACGATATGCTGAGACACCTCGCTGATGGGTCGCAGTGGAGAAACGTCGACGATGAGTACGAGGACTTTGCACGTGACGCAAGAAACTTAAGGTTTGATCTGAGTACAGATGGCCTGAATCCGTTTGGGGAGCAGAGTACTAGTTATAGCACCTCGCCCGTGACTCTATGTATCTATAACCTTCCTCCTTGGTTATGCATGAAGCATAAGTTCATTATGATGCCAGTGCTTATCCCAGGCCCGTCGCAACCCGGCAACAACATTGATGTGTACCTGAGGCCACTGGTTGATGAACTTTTAGAGTTGTGGGCTGACGAAGGTGTACGTGTGTGGGATGAGTACAATCAAGAGGAATTTGACCTACGAGGGTTGTTGTTTGTAACCATCAATGATTGGCCCGCTCTTAGTAACATCTCATGACAGTCAAACAAGGGATACAGCGCATGCACACACTGTTTAGGCGAGACTGAAAGTATACATATAGGCAAGAATGTGTACCCGGGGCATCGTCGATTTCTTCCAGACAGGCATCCCGTAAGAAAGAAAGGAAACCATTTCAAAGGCGAGGCAGATACACGGAGGAAGCCAACCCTCCCTAAAGGTACTGATAGATATGACATGGTCAAAGTTATAAAAGTAATCTTTTGTAAGGGTCTTGGCGCACAATCTGTTCCAAATGACACCGACAACCACGTAGCCATGTGGAAGAAGAAATCTATATTCTGGGAACTACCCTATTGGAAATTCCTAGAGGTTCGCTCTGCGATCGACGTGATGCACGTGACGAAAAATATTTGCGTGAACCTGCTAAACTTATTGGGCGTGCCTGGGAAGAAGTCGAGAGATACACCAAAAGCACGACTGCACCACCAACGTATGCACGAACGAGACGACCTGATGAATCCAGAGAATTTCAAAGGTCCTGCCAGCTACGCTCTTACCAAGGAAGAGAAGGAGATCTTTTTCCAAGTCCTGAGTAGTATCAAGGTCCCGTATGGCTACTCGTCGAACATAAAAGGAATACTAAACCTGGAAGACAAAAAGTTCCAAAACCTTAAGTCTCATGACTGCCACATGATCATGACCCAGTTACTTCCGATTGCATTGAGGGGGCTTCTGCCAGAAAACGTGCGAGTACCCATTGTGAAGCTATGTGCATTCCTCAACGCAATTTCTCAGAAGGCAATCGATCCAGCAACTCTACCAAGTTTATAGAAGGACGTGGTCCAATGTCTTGTCATGTTCGAGTTGGTGTTCCCACCAACCTTCTTCAATATTATGACGCACCTCATAGTTCACCTAGTCCAAGAGATTTCCGTTCTCGGTCCTGTATTCTTACACAATATGTTCCCCTTTGAGAGGTTCATGGGAGTCTTGAAGAATTATGTTAAAAACGTGCTAGGCCAGAAGGAAGCATGGTCAAGGGCTATGGAACAGAGGAGGTCATTGAGTTTTGTGTTCACTTTATTCCTAACCTGAACCCGATCGGTATTCCTCAGTCGCGCCATGAGGGGAGACTGCGTGGAAAAGGTACGCTAGGAAAGAAATCAACAACATGTATGGAAGAGCAATCTTTCACTCAAGCACACTACACAGTTCTAGTTAATTCCAGCTTGGCGGCTCCATATATCCAGGAACACAAGGATATTTTACGCTCGGAATACCCGGAGCAACCTGAAGATTTCATTGCAAAAGAACACGCGAAGACTTTCGGCGGTTGGTTGCAAAGACGTCTCATTAATGACAACATTGTTGAAGATGAGCTATACTTGTTGGCCAAGCAACCATCTTCGACTGTATTGACCTTTAAAGGGTACGAGATAAATGGTAACATATTTTACATGGCAGACCACGATAAAACGAGCACCAACCAAAACAGTGGCGTCCGGTTTGATGCAAAAGACAACAACGGGCAAAGGGTCACATACTATGGTTACATAGAGCAGATATGGGAACTTGACTACGGACCTTCCTTTAAGGTCCCTTTGTTCTGGTGCAAATGGTTCAACCTGTCAGGCGTGAAGGTAGACCCGAAGTACGGAATGACAACAGTGGATCAGAAGAATCTTGGGTACGGCAATGATCAATTCGTCCTAGCCAATCATGTGGCTCAGGTTTTCTATGTGAAGGACATGTCTAGCAGACCGAGAAAAAGAAAAGATAAGGAAGCGAATACATCGGACGATGAGCCAAGGCGCCACATAGTTCTTTTAGGGAAAAGAAACATCGTGGGAGTCGAGGACAAGACAGACATGTCAGAACATTACAATAAATTTGATGAAATTCCTCCCTTCAAAGTCAAATATGATCCAAGCATTCAGTTAAATGATGAAGATGTTCCATGGTTACGGCGCAATCAGAAGAAAGGCAAGAAGAAAAATAGAAACGGATCATCCCTTTAGTCCCGGTTGGGGACACCAACTGGGACTAAATGGGTTAGGGTTTCGTTTGGACCAATCAGATAGAATCACACGGATCGTGTGTTCCTTTCAACCGCTTGTGAGTCGTTGGATCCGGGGTGTGTTTCTTTCGAGCTGTTGTGAGCCATTCGCTCAGGGCTATGGTGTGTTTCTTTCGAGCTGTTCTGAGCCGTTGGATGAGGTGTTTCTTAACCGTTGGATCAAAACCCTAGCTCAACACTTTGTGAGCCAGAGGACCCTATATATAGCCCAGCTTCATACACCGGTCAGTTCATCTCCCAAATACAAAACATCCGGATTTGCCAGCATACGTCCTGCCGTGCATTTGGTATGCATATATGCACTCAGTAGCCACGGCAGGGTTGTATGTTGGCGATACCGATTGTTTTGTTCTACACGCCCCTTTAAGGTTTGATACATCATATATTCAGTTCATCGAGCAAATACAAAACATCCGGATTCGCCATCATACGTCCAGCCGTGCATTTGGTATGCATATATGCACCTAGTAGCCACGGTTGGGCTGTATGATGGCGATACCGTTTGTTTTGTTCTACACCCCCATTTAAGGTTTGATGCATCATATATTCAGTTCATCGAGCAAATACAAAACATCCGGATTCGCCATCATACGTCTAGCCGTGCATTTGGTATGCATATATGCACCCAGTAGCCACGGTTGGGCTGTATGATGGCGATACCACTTGTTTTGTTCTACACCCCCCTTTAAGGTTTGATACATCATATATTCAGTTCATCGAGCAAATACAAAACATCCGGATTCGCCATCATACGTCCAGCCGTGCATTTGGTATGCATATATGCACCCAGTAGCCACGGTTGGGTTGTATGATGGCGATACCGTTTGTTTTGTTCTACACCCCCCTTTAAGGTTTGATACATCATATATTCAGTTCATCGAGCAAATACAAAACATCCGGATTCGCCATCATACGTCCAGCCGTGCATTTGGTATGCATATATGCACCCAGTAGCTAGCCACGGTTGGGCTGTATGATGGAGATACCGTTTGTTTGTTCTACACCCCCCCTTTAAGGTTTGATACATCATATATTCAGTTCATCGAGCAAATACAAAACATCCGGATTCGCCATCATACGTCCTGCCGTGCAATTGGTATGCATATATGCACCCAGTAGCCACTGTTGGGCTGTATGATGGCGATACCGTTTTTTTTCTTCTACACCCCCCTTTGGAAACAGAAAGAAGAAAAAAAGAAATGTGCGCCCCCCTGTACAGGCCTTTAGTACCGGTTGCTGTTAAGAACCGGTGCTAAAGACCCTTTAGCACCGGTTGTTAATAGCAACCGGTACCAAGAAAGGCAAGAGTAAGATTGTGACAACCGGTTGTCACAGAGGCAGACAGAAGAAGTCACGGTATGGCAGTCACGTATTCAACATCGACCAAGAAAGGCAAGCGTAAGATTGTGACGAAAGGTTGACAGAGGGAAATACTCGTGATATATGTATGTACTTTTTAAAAGTGAGAAACAAAGTAGCAGCGGGCTAGTATACCAATCGCTAAATCAATCTACATGTATGGTAGCTAAATCAATCTATATATATATTTATCCACGATATATATGCTCGATGTATCACTTGCGCTCTCACTTCTCGTTGTCTTACTCATTACCCACCCTAACAAATACAGAAACTTACCACAGGCGCATAAACTCCAAAATGCGCCTGGGGTAACTTTACCGCAGGCGCACAGTGAAAAAATGCGCCTGGGATAAGAGCAGTACCGCAGGCGCATATGGTGTAATGTGCGCCTGGGGTAAGTGATCAGAGTTTTCCCATTTTCCACCACATTTTATATCTTTGTTTATGATTTTAGAAACCAACTACCAAGTTATAGGATGTGTTCCCATATTGTTTGTTGACTAAAATGTTATTTGTTCTACCTTCCAAATTGCTATGATACAATATTATGCCATTGGGAGAAATTCTACATTCCAAATGTTCTTCGTTCTACCTTCCAAATCTACACGAAGAAATTCAACATTTACATAGTATGACATGAGCTCTTATCACAATGAGCTATGCCATGGGGAGAGATAGATAGTGTACAGAACACAATAAAAATAAATAACATATGATCCTAGCTATCTGATTCAGACAACTTCTGTGTCATCAGATGATAATCACCTCGGTATCAAAGGCTGCATGAAATTTTTCATCAAACTAGTGAGATATATACAATTTTTTAAATCATTCCTAAGCAAGAAAGAAATGGGATATGTTTGATAGTAATAAACTGGTGATGTATCAATCATGTTCAAAATACATTAGCTAGAAAATCGAACACCATTTTAGAAATCAACTACCAAGTTATGTACCAGATTACTATCTGTGAGAATGATTTGAACCTAACTTTTAAAATACATAACCAAAATTGACAAACTAAAATGTTCTGGATAGATATTGAAAAGATCTATCCATAGCACTTAGCCTCACATCAAGGTCAACAACCAAATGAAAATACCATCCTTTTTAATAATATACCAGTAGGCTCTTCTACTATTTTTAGAATGAGTTCAAAAATGTATTTTGAAGTAAATCCAACTGGATGAGTTTGGTATTGACTAGATATATGTTTTCCTGGCTTAGATTAATTTTTGGACCTCTAGATTTTTTTTTGGTGAACAGATATAGATACTGTAGTTTTTGGTGAACAGATATATAGAAACGGTAGTTTTTCTGTTTTGTTTTCTTGATGTGTTTTTGTTTGTTTTCTTGATGTGTTTTTGTTTGTTTGTTTTGAAATGTGTGTTTGACATAATATAGAAATAGTATAGCTAGGAATTAATATAGAAATAATATCCATTACATAATAATATATCCATTACATACTAATATATCCATTACATGCATATATCGAACGCAAGATGCGGTACACAAACAACATCTACTCGAGCTCCGTCGAGTAGATGCGGAACAACTCTTAGGAAACGTATGCATCTATGGCTGCATAGTTGACGTTGGTCCGGTCCAGTGGGGTCTTCTCCCAATACCTGTGATTCTTGGAGGGGAAACGAGACTTCATGGTTTCGTAGCCGTCGTGGATGAAGGCAGTTGCCATGGAAGCCATCCCGGTCTTGGACCTGTACAACTCATCAAAATGGATAAGGTCCTGAAGATCAATGTAGTGATCTTCAGGTATCACAATACCCAAGCGCATCAACTTCTGACGGTCTTGAGTGATGTCAACGCTGCAGAAGTCATACCCCTTGTTGACAAGAAAATCAACAAGTGCCGGAGAATGCTTTGAACTACTACAACAACAAAAATTTGATACGTGTTTGATATGTTGCAACACATGTATTCTTCAGATGCAACAAACAAATCGAAAATGCAAGATTGTACGTGTGCGTTACCTTGACCATTGGAAGACCAAAACGGCCTCCTCGATTGCAATCTGGATGACGGCAACATCTCGTTGATCCGCCGTATACTCTAGATCAAGCCCGAAGAACCTATGGTGTTCATCGGCTTCTTCACAGAGATCGGTCAAATGCTCAAGAACACCGGGGAGCCTCTCGCAATTATTGGTGTAGGCCACACCTAGAGTCTTTCAAACTTCATCCATGGGTGCTTGGTGGAGGAAGATCGAAGAGAGGAAGAAGAGAAGACAGAGGAAGAAGAGAAGACAGAGAAGAAGAAACAGAGAGACTCTCTCGATCGGGTGCGCACTGTAGCAATCAAACCGCCGCGCGGGAGGCGAGCAGTTTGTACCTAGACCCTTTCGCACCGGTTGTTAACACAAACCGGTGCTAAAGGTCTGTACAGGGACGTGCAGTCTGAAAGTGGCCCCAGTACAGACCCTTTAGAACTGGTTTGTGTTAACAACCGGTGCGAAAGGTCTGTACAGGGGCGCGTAGTCTGATAGTGGCCCCAGTACAGACCCTTTAGAACCGGTTTGTGTTAACAACCGGTGCGAAAGGTTCTTTAGCACCGGTTGTTAACACAAACCGGTGCTAAAGGTCTGTACAGGGGAAGTTATCAAACACTTGCGAAATTTACACTTCATTTTCATTCGCGCGCGTCCTCTCTTCTTCTACGGCGAAGCCCTGCTCCGGCCGCGCGTCGCCGTCCGCCTCGCCTCCCCGGGCGCGCCCCGACGTCGCGCCGCTTCCCTCTGCCTCCCACCACTGACCCGAGGCCGCGCGCGCCTCCCCACCGCGGCCCCGCCTCCGTCGCCGTCGCCGTCCGTCTCCGCTGCCCCGTCGCCGCCCACACGCGGCCCCGACGCCGCCGCGGCCTCTGCCTCCCCACCGCGCGCCGCGCCGTCGCCCCTGTGGCCCCTCGCCGTCGCCTCTCGCCCCTCGCCGTCGCCCCGTCGCCCTCCGTAGGTAAGGAAAATAGAGAATGATTTTTTTTAGTGCTTTAATTTGTTTTTACAATTTTGTTTAGTGTTATAAATTTAGTGTTAGAATTTTGTGTTAGAATTTTTGTGTTAGAATTTTGTGTTAGAAATTTTCTGCGTCATGCCTCCTACGCCCATGAAAAGGTTCTGCATGGCCACCGCACGTAGGCCACGCCATTTTCTGCGTCAACCAGAAGCAGCACCAACGGCTCTAGCAGACAGAGGATGTGCTAGGCAGATTAGGAGGGAGGCAATTTTCTTGGCCAATACTCTAGGCTAGCTATATTCTACTCAAGGTATCGCGTGGTCAGCGAGGCTGATGAACTCTCTTGGCAAGGTACCGCGAGCTCGACAGCCACGCCTCACATGTCGAGGTCCGCCGTGGAATCTACACTCGCCGCTTGCAACCGTAGCTCCTCCCCACGCCTACCTCCTCCGGCACCATGTCTGGTCGATATGTACAGCAGGAAGAAGAGCTTGCTGTCATCCGGGGCCTTCGTGACCATGAGCGATAGGGCGAATGTCGCCCTCTGCATCAGATAGGTTGGCTGGATCGTTTTTTACTTAAGCGGTGGCATTGCCCCGTAATAAACCTGCTCTGAGTTGAGATCAACATTAAAGCGATATAGACCGTTTGATCGACCATGTTTAGCGGTCGAGATTAATTGTATCTACGAAGTTTGCTCTTTTTATAAGTAGTTTAGATTAGAAATTCAAACTTAGTATATATAAACAAATGCAAAAGACGGAACATTAGAATGTACGTCAATCGCTGACATGTTTTATTTGCACTGGTAGAAAATAGGCCTTCGGTACGCCCCCATTAGTCCCCAAAATAATCGGCCCGCGACCATAGGGGTCTTAAGTCGCGGTTCGGGACGAGACCCGCGACCAATAGTCTGGGCCCAGCGCGCTCGGTCCACAGCTGTCGGAGGGGAGGGGCTTTAGTCCCGGTTGGCCAGACCAACCGGGGCTAATAGGTCATCGGTCTGGCCCCACGGCCTTTAGCCGCGGTTGTCCAGGTGAACCGGGACTAAAGGCCCATCCCTATATATAGAACTCAGCTCGCTGCACTTAGCCACATTTGGTGTCACTTCTGCTCACAACATTCACAAGGGGTGGTGGGTACGCTTTTGGTTCCTACTATGCACACTAGGTGTTCGATGAAATGCCCGATAGCATGAAACACACATGATATTAAGTGTCCGAGCCGCACTTGAGCGTTTTCATTTATTTTACCTCCGCGGTCGCGGTTAGCAACTTGAACCCTTTCATGATTTGTATTATTTCCAGCTAGTTAGTTTAACAAATGCATGATGGTTAATTATATACTTTATATAATAATAATGCAGATGAATCGGCAATGGATGTACGGTAACCGACTCTCCGGCGAGTTCACTACGGGTTTGAAAGATTTCCTCGTAGTGGAAAATGCGAACAAGCAGCGAGGTTTTATTATCTGTCCATGTGCTGAATGTAAGAATGAGAAGGGTCACTCCTCCTCAAGAGTCGTTCACATGCACCTGCTTCGGCACGGTTTCATGCCAAGCTATAATTGTTGGACCAAGCATGGAGAAAGAGGGGTTAGAATGGAAGAAGATGAAGAAGAGGATGATATCGATTTCAACTATCATGACGCTTTCGGTGATACCTTCATGGAGGATGATGCTGAAGGTGGGGAAGGGTTTGGTGAAGGTGAAGAAGAGGCACATGATGAGCCCGATGATGATCTTGGTCGGACCATTGCTGATGCACGGAGACGCTGCGAAACTGACAAGGAGAGGGAGAATTTGGATCGCATGTTAGAGGATCACACGAAGTCGCTGTAACCAGGATGCGACAATAGTCTGAAAAAGTTGGGCTGCACACTGGATTTGCTGAAATGGAAGGCACGGGAAGGTGTAGCTGACTCATCATTTGAAAATTTGCTGAAAATGTTGAAGAATATGTTTCCGAAGAATAACGAGTTGCCCGCCAGTACGTACGAAGCAAAGAAGGTTGTGTGCCCTCTAGGTTTAGAGATTCTGAAGATACATGCATGCATTAACGACTGCGTCCTCTACCGTGGTGCATACGAGGATTTGAATGAATGCCCTGTATGCACTGCATTGCGTTATAAGATCAGAGGCGATGACCCTGGTGACGATGTTGAGGGCGAGAAACCCAGGAAGAGAGTTCCCGCCAAGGTGATGTGGTATGCTCCTATAATACCTCGGCTGAAACGCATGTTCATGAACAAAGAGCATGCCAAGTTGTTGCGATGGCACAAAGAGGACCGTAAGTCCGACGGGGAGTTGAGACACCCCGCTGATGGAACGCAATGGAGAAAGATCGACAGAGAGTTCAAAGATTTTGCAGCTGACGCAAGGAACATAAGATTTGGTCTAAGTACTGATGGCATGAATCCTTTTGGCGAGCAGAGCTCCAGCCATAGCACCTGGCCCGTGACTCTATGCATCTACAACCTTCCTCCTTGGTTGTGCATGAAGCGGAAGTTCATTATGATGCCAGTGCTCATCCAAGGTCCGAAGCAACCCGGCAACGACATCGATGTGTACCTAAGGCCATTAGTTGATGAACTTTTACAATTGTGGGGCAGACCTGGTGTACCTGTGTGGGATGAGCACAAAGAAGAGGAATTTAACCTACGAGCGTTGCTTTTTGTAACCATCAACGATTGGCCTGCTCTCAGTAACCTTTCGGGACAGTCAAATAAGGGATACAAAGCATGCACGCACTGCTTACATGAGACTGAAAGTGTATTTTTGGATAATTGTAGGAAGAACTTGTACCTGGGTCATCGTCGATTTCTTTCCCGAAATCATAACGTAAGAAAGAAAGGCAAGCATTTCAATGGCAAGGCAGATCACCGGCCGAAGCCTGCGGAACGTACTGGAGCTGAGATATTTGATATGGTCAAGGATTTGAATGTCATCTTTGGAAAGGGTCGACCTGGCGGAAAATCAGTTCCGCAGGGAGTTGACGGGCACGTACCCATGTGGAAAAAGAAATCGATATTTTGGGAGCTACAGTATTGGAAAGTCCTAGATGTCCGCTCTGCAATCGACGTGATGCATGTTACGAAGAATGTTTGCGTGAACCTGCTAAGCTTCTTGGGCGTGTATGGGAAGACAAAGGATACAAAGGAAGCACGGCGGGATCAGCAACTTTTGAAAGACCCAGATGACCGGCATCCGGAATGGTTTCAAGGTCGTGCCAGCTACGCTCTTACGAAAGAAGAGAAGGTCATTTTTTTTGAATGCCTGAGCAGTATGAAGGTCCCGTCTGGCTTCTCGTCGAATATAAAGGGAATAATAAACATGGCGGACAAAAAGTTCCAAAACCTGAAGTCTCACGACTGCCACGTGATTATGACGCAATTGCTTCCGATTGCTTTGAGGGGCCTCCTACAGGAAAATGTTCGAGTAGCCATTGTGAAGCTGTGTGCATTCCTCAATGCAATCTCTCAGAAGGTAATCAGTCCAGAAGATCTACCACGGTTACAGAACGATGTGGTCCAATGTCTTGTCAGTTTCGAGTTGCTGTTTCCACCATCCTTCTTCAATATTATGACGCACCTCCTGGTCCACCTAGTCGAAGAGATTTCCATTCTCGTTCCTGTATTTCTACACAATATGTTCCCCTTCGAGAGGTTCATGGGAGTATTAAAGAAATATGTTCGTAACCGTGCTAGGCCAGAAGGAAGCATCGTAAAGGGCTATGGAAATGAGGAGGTAATTGAGTTCTGTATTGACTATGTTCCTGACCTTAAGAAGATTGGTATTCCTCAATCGCGGCACGAGGGGAGACTAAGTGGAAGAGGCACGATCGGAAGGAAATCAACGATATGTATGGACGGTCATTCTATGACTGAAGCACACTACACAGTTCTGCAAAATTCGAGCTTGGTGGCTCCGTACTTCGAGCAACACAAGAATATTTTACGCTCGAACAACCCGGGAAAGCCTGAATCATGGATTAGAAAGGCCCACATGGAGACTTTCGGCAGTTGGTTGCGAAAACATTTAATGAATGAAAATGATGTTGGAGATCAGCTGTACATGTTGGCCAAGACACCATCTTCGACTATAACGACTTTCCAAGGGTACGAGATTAATGGGAATACATTTTACACGGTCTCCCAAGATAAAAAGAGCACCAACCAAAACAGTGGTGTCCGCTTTGATGCAGCAACCGAGATTGGGCAAAAGGTCACATATTATGGTTACATAGAGGAGATATGGGAACTTGACTATGGACCCTCCTTTAAGGTCCCTTTGTTCCGGTGCAAATGGTTCAAGCTAACAGGAGGTGGGGTAAAGGTGGACGAGCAATACGGAATGACAATGGTGGATTTCGACAATCTTGGTTACCTTGACGAACCATTCGTCCTAGCCAAAGATGTCGCTCAGGTTTTCTATTTGAAGGACATGAGTAGCAAACCGAGGAAACGGAAAGATAATAAAACGATCAGTACATCATGTGATGATCCAAAGCGCCACATTGTTCTTTCAGGGAAAAGAAACATCGTGGGAGTGGAGGACAAGACAGACATGTCAGAAGATTATAATATGTTTGGTGAAATTCCGCCCTTCAAAGTCAACACTGACCCAAGCATTAAGTTAAATGATGAGGATGCTCCATGGATACGGCCAGATCGTAAGAAAGCAGGGACACAAGGGAAGAATTGATGTGTAATAATTTATTGTGTACCAAACTTTTTTGAATGGATCATGTGAATTATATTATCTCTGATGTGTTTAAGACTAACTCCTTTGCAAAATATTTGAGAAAACGAGTGGAAAGCATGGAAAACAGAAAGTTACTTAAATGTCTCAAAACTTTGTGAGATAAAATATCTGATTTCATAACTTTTATTAAAAACAGAAAACATACGAACATACGAACCTTGCGGAATACAAATTCTTTTATTGAAAAGAGAGAACATACGAACACTACTCCTCGTCGTCGTCGTCGGGGAACTCGTCGGTGACCTCCTCCGGGTCATCGACGTCGGCGAACTCGTCGGTGACCTCCTCATCGTCGTCGGAGGTGCATGATGGTATGTCCGAGATAGGCCCCCACCTCGGATCGTCGGAGGCCCAGACTTCGCCGGCGCGGTCGGCTCGACGAAGCTCTTGCAGCGCCCTCGTCCTCGCCTCCCGAGCGGCATCTAACGCGAGGTGGCGTTCGAGGCGGCGCTCCGCCCGCTCAGCCGTGCGGGTCTGCCAGAGCTCCTCGTCGGCGCTCTCCTCCCCCGGGTTGTTCCGGTAATACTCGCGGACGACGCGTTCTTCCCTGGCGTCGACTAGGCCCTGAAACGCGCGGTGACGGAGGTGGAGGTGGTCGGCGGCAGTGACGATCTGCGGCTTCGGCGCCCTTGCCTCCGCTTCCCAGACGGTGTGGCAGTCGTTGAAGTTCATCAGCGAACGCGGGCGGTTGAGGCGCCAGGCCGCCGCGTCCCAGGCGCGGGCGGCCTCCGCCGCCGTCGCAAAGGAGCCGAGGGGGATGCGGTCGTCCCCCCAGCGGATATCTGCGCTGAACATTCCGTTCTGCCGTGCTCGGACGCCACGAAAGCCGGTGGTGCTGTTCCTCCTCGGAGGCATGGTGGAAGCGCGACGGTGCATGGACAGGAGAAGACGCGCTCGAGGCGCGACAGTTTATACCGCGCCCTCCTGGCCACGCGTCACAACTCCCGCGCCACGCGTCGCAACTCCCGTGCCACGCGCCACCCTAACAGAACCAAGCAAATAGTTGCACATTACTAACCGAGCTCAAAGTGAACACTGACCCATATCATGGATGGATGTGTTAAAGGGGGAGGGGGGTGTAGAACAAAACAATCGGTATCACCATCATACAGCCCTACCGTGGTTACTCGGTGCAATATGCATACCAAATGCACGGTAGGACGTATGATGGCGAATCCGGATGTTTTGTACTTGCTCGATAAACTGAATATATGATGTATCAAACCTTAAAGGGGGATGTAGAACAAAACAATCGGTATCGCCATCATACAGCCCCACCGTGGCTACTGGGTGCAATATGCATACCAAATGCACGGCAGGACGTATGATGGCGAATCCGGATGTTTTCTATTTGCTCGATGAACTGACCGGTGTATGAAGGTGGGCTATATATAGGGTCCTCTGGCTCACAAAGTGTTGTGCTAGGGTTTTGATCCAACGGTTAAGAAACCACCTCATCCAACGGCTCACAACAGCTCGAAAGAAACACACCGTAGCCCTGATCGAACGGCTCACAACAGCTCGAAAGAAACACACCCCGGATCCAACGACTCGCAAGCGCTTTAAAGAAACACACGATCCGTGTGATTCTATCTGATTGGTCCAAACGAAACCCTAACCCATTTAGTCCCGGTTGGTGTCCCCAACCGGGACTAAAGGGATGTTTTCTTCTCGCTATATATATGTATATATGCATTGCCACACCATTGGCATAAACACATACAAACTCACCACTCTCTCTCATGGCTTCTACCGTACCCACTCTAACATTCATCCAGGCGGAGGCACTTTCCGCCGCGAACTACCCCTGCCCGTGCGGCTACAACGTTCCCGCCGGTTGGATGCTGAGCGCCGGAGGAGTGCCGGTCCCTCCTCTTCCTTAAGGTGTGGCGCGTCGGTAAGGGCAAGACTCCGATTTTCACTGGACAACATGAGAAACTGAGAGATGATTGGACAGAATTTGTGACGCAACATAAATCGGAGCATTTCAAGGAAATGTCGGCAAAAAATAAGGCTAATGCGGAAAAGAAACAGTACCATCATGTTATGGGGCCAGGAGGATACCGCGTTTCGGCGCCTAAGTGGCAGGCAATGGAGGACGGCCTGAGGGCAAGAGGAATCCGTCTAGGTACAGAGGGATGGGACGAAAGAGCCAAAATGTGGTGGTACGGGCATGGGGGATCGCTAGACCCGGAGACAGGGGAGTGTGTTCACCGGCAGAAAAAGTTTGCTCCCACAAAAGACCTTGTTGACGCAATGACCTCAGCTCAACAGGGCGTGATCACGTTCAACAGAGAGAGAGAGACCAACTGACCCATGCCCTCGGGAATCCTGAACACGGAGGACATGTACGAGGCAAAGGCAGATTGCCGTGGAAAGTAAGGTTTTCCCAGGAGGGTGACCTGTACTGTTACAGAAGCCGTAAGAGAGGTACGGACCGGGCTGCAGATCAACTGTCGAATCTTGCAGCGGAATTCAATGAGTTGAAGAAGATCGTGGCGGGAATACTTGAGAAAGAAAAAGCGGCGGCTGCAGGGCCCCATGAAGAACATGCAGCGGATCTCGGAAGCCAGCATCAGCGGAGAAGCAGCGTGGCTTCCACGGAGGCCCCGACTGCAGGTGCTAATGCACCGATGATCGAGAGTCGTGCACCGGAGCCTCACTACCCCGTGGATGATGTAAAGGAGATGAAAGAATGTGATCTGCATTATCCCGTGGGGAACATTTCCATGAAGGTAGCTACCGGCAGTGCTTTACCCTATACACCTGGAGCACTCCATCACAACAACCCCATTCCATATGGCTATGCTCGAGTCACGGTGGAAGACATAGTCCAAGCGTTTGAGGACCTGGAGATTGACATAGCTACACCCGAAGGGGAGAGAAGACTTGGAGATGTCAAGCGCCAGTTCATTCTATGGAAAAAGAAGTACATAGTGTTTCCAGGCGAGACGCCAAGGCTAACAAGTCCACCCCCCTCCGATGGTGCAGGTGCTGGTGGTGGTGGTGCTGGTGGTGCTGGTTCACCTACGCCTCCTTCACGCCATTCGACGCCGTCTCCGGCGGGTAAGATGCCGTCGCCCACGATTCCTCCTCCGGCGGTTAAGCAACCGTCGCCCACGATTCCTCCTCCGGAGGAAAAGCAGTCGTCTCCCCCCATTCCTCCTCCGGAGGAAAAGCAGCCGTCTCCCCCCATTCCTCCTCCGGAGGAAAAGCAGACGTCGCCCCCCATTCCTCCTCCGGAGGTTAAGCAGACGTCGCCCTCCATTCCTCCTCCAGCGAAGAAACAGAGGTAGGCGGACAGCAAGGGAACCTGCTCTTGGTCTATTAACCCGGAGCCTTATGTAGCTAAGACCACACGGGTACCGGAGCCATCACTGAAGCCTCTCCCCCCAAGGCCTTGGGAACTTAGTGATGCTGAAACAAAATTGGCCGTGAAGGCTGACGTTGACAAATGGATTGGCCGACTGAAGGCGCAAAAGGAGCCTGAGCCCAAGGAAGTATTCCCTCCGATTGTAGACTATTGGGCTACGGGTTTTTTGTCGACACCGTCCCAAGCCGAGAAGAATTTGCCTAAGGACTATGATAATGAACTTCGTGCGCAAGCAGGAATATTGGAGGAGGAGAAAGAGAAAGCAAAAAAAGTGGAGGAGGAGAAAGGAAAAGGAAAAATGAAAAGAAGCGGGAAACAAGTTGCCCAGCTCGGGCTGCAGAGTAATAAATCGATCCCCCCGCTCATAGTGAAAGCCGCTCCGGAACATGACCCCGAGGTCATAAATGCTGTGGCAGAAATGGGATTGACTTTACCTACTGCCATGCAAAATGCGTCCGAGGCCGGTATATCTCTTCGTCTCTTTTTAGGCCTAGACAATGCGCCAGTGGCTGAGGTAGGATTACAATATGAGAAGAAAGGGCCTCTCGTCGAGCCTGCGAAGGAAAAGGATCTACCACCACTAATGCAAGCTCTGCTACGTTGGTACAAACATTTCATAACATGGACCGACAAATAATTTGTGTATGTGGATTATACAGAGGAGCATCACATTAAAAAGTACTCTGTAACAGTTGAGATGAGTGAATTGTTCTGCTGTTCAATCTGCGTGAGCTCGACAAATCTATCCTGAGTTGCTACGTTCTGTAAGTGATTTATTTCTACGTCATCTCGTTCTTCATTGCCTACACTATATATATATATATATATATATATATATATTGTCCTAATTATATTATTGCGTACGCTATTATGCAGATTGAAGATTTGGGAATGCAAAATAAGACTCATCCATGATGTTGGGTTCATTGACCCACAAATCATTAATGGAACTATGTTAGAACGTCACCCCAAAGAAGTGGAGAAAGACTTGTACAAATTTTATAAAGAGCATGAATCCAAAAGATATATTCTATTTCCTTACCTTTTTGGGTGAGTGTTTCTCTCATGTTCCCATTCTCTTTTGTTTACTCCATGCATGGTATGTCTAATCGATAAGTTATGCATGACTGTGCATCTAACGTGTCCGCAGGTTCCACTGGATTCTGCTAAAAATTGATCTTCAGGACTCCATAGTTTTGATCATTGACTCTATGAATTCAAATACAGATCTTTGGATCAACATGAGAAAAATGATGCAAAGGTAATTATTTTTCAATCATTTGCGCTCTATATCGATCGGTCTCTTTTGTTCATTTCCTAAGCTAATAACTCCCTTGTTCATTTAATTTTATTTGCAATGTAGAGTTTGGAGACAGTTCTCACTTGGACATGTCGGTGGATTCAAAAATGAGCTAAAATTTAAAAATGTTGTCAAAGGAGTGGATAAGCAGCCACCGGGGACCGGTCTATGTGGATACTATGTCTGTGAGAACATACGGAAAGAAATCTCTGAGAGGAACAAGGACGAGGCCACGCGGAGGGGTCTCAATAACTTGCGGAGGGCGCTTACTCCAGAAGCTCGCTTCCGACCAATTCAAGAGTAAATAGCAGTATTTTTCCTTAGGCATGTCATCGATAGGGAAGGAGAGTACCATGCGTCCACCGACGATGACTATTATACGCATAAGCTATCTAATTAATTGTTCGAATTTGTGTATGGTCATCCATCTTAATTGTGTAATATGGAAACTTGTTCGAGGTTGTATATATGGTCACCCGATATTGAATATATATTATATATTCCTATTGAATTCTCCTTGTTTGAAATTTCATATATATATATGCATGTATATTGTAAAATATATATATATATATATGTGTACTGAAACTTCATCAAAATTAAAATAAAACACAAAATAAAATATAAAAGAAATATAACAAAACAAATTAAAAAGGAACCAGGTTTAGGGGGCCTAAAACCCTAAACCTGCGCAGGTTTTCAGTCCCGGTTGGCCACAAGAACCGGGACTGAAGGGCCTCCGCCGCGACGGATCCCTAGCGCCCACGTGGACGGGCCTTTAGTTCCGGTCCGTAAATGGCGGGACTATAGGCGGGCGCCTTTAGTCGCGCATTGCTAGTCCCGGTTGCCCGGACGGGATTAATGGGCCTGGCGAACCGGGACTGTAGGCCTTTTTTCTACTAGTGTTGGTAGCTAATTTCCATATGAATGACTTACACATACTATGTTAAAATAATTTATATTTATATATATATTTCACAAGTTTAATTTGGTGCGTAAATTCTTATTTGAGAGACTAAGAGAAGAAATTCTTTAGACCATGTACATAGAGCATATTGTGGTGAGCGTACATGATAACTGAATTTTGTGTGTGCAAAATTAGTAGAAGCCATAACATTTAATGTTTATCGATGATTATAATAAGAAATGCTATTTTAGTAAAAAGAAATGGACCATCCACATGTTATAAACCTATTATCTAATCCAGTTTAACTTGTGGCACACAAAAAAAAAATTACACCAATTTTTTAATTTATACTCGAGAAGTTTCTATATATTTGTTTACATAAGCATACACTACGAACCTACATGAAGATATTTGTTAGGGTGTATGATTTTTTACTTTGTACCCATATATATAATAATATTCAAAGTAGATAAAAACATTCACAAAAAATATACATATATAATTCATCGATTGTAAAAATCATAATGTTTTATGTATTTTCCCTTATTTTTTCACATTTAAGATGTATTGTTTAAGAAAATACTTCACAAATAAATAAAACGTGCACCTCAAATATATTTTGGTATGCATTACAACCATGTAACGAAAAAAATATTGGAAAAATATTATTATATTGTTAGTACTGCAAATCAAGTTGTATAAAACAAATGTTTGTTAAAACTACAATATTATGAGAAAAACTAACAAAGTATAAAATTTTAGTACAATTATATTTCTAAATAACTCGCCCCGGGTCTAAATTTTAGTTGGAACGGGCCTGGTATCTCTTATATGCTGCGTGTTGTGCGCGTGCTGGCCTGAGATCGTTGCAACTGTTGCGCCTGTGGTGTGGTGGAGCTCGCGGTTTAAATAGGAGTTCGTAGCAGACCAGGTGCATGGTGTAATGAAGCTGGCCAGGGCACTGAGGGCTGCTCAACTCTAGTAGGAGTAGTTAATTTCAGGGTACATACCCCAACCGATGTGGTAACAACAGCACATAACGAATCTTACCAACTAAATATTTTTTACTTTGCTCCGTATATTTGGCTGAGCAATCAATGAACGTCCCATATATCTGTTATTAGCCGTGTCTTTGAATCTTGATTTTGACATCTGTCCGCACAATTTTTCGCTCACTATAGGAAAATAGCCATACACCATCGGCATATACATCTATGCCTACGGCCTATCTGCGAGGCCATCCCCATATACAATCTATGACTATGGCCTTTCTGAGCGGCCAACGACATAGCTTGGATCGTCGGCATATACGCCTCATAATATGACCCCCTGGCCCCACTAAAATGTATGCCGACGGCCAGACCAAAAAGCCGTCGGCTTAATATCTTGATTTTTTCACATTTCTCAGTGTGTGGTTTGCTTTTGTCCATCATGTAACTATATCACCTTATGTGATATTAAAAAAATGAAATCTAGGATAAAATAGCACGAGAAAGCAAATATTTTCACTTTGCTACGCTCGTTGACTATGTTCAAGGTGATGAACCGTAAGTTTGACTTTTCTCCAACGGGGATAGGGTTTCACCATAAACGGAGCTCGAGAGCGTCAGAATCCCACAAAAAACTAGAGGCTGGCATACCCTGTGTTTACAAGTGTGATTTGGATTGTAGATGCCTAAGATTCCTTCACTCTTTGTGTTGGGGCTTCACCGGCGTCGTCTTCCCTCTAGCGAGTAACTGCACTTGTAGCCCGAAAATACCGGATCGGACAAACCAGAGGGAATATTGTGAATAGTTGGGTGGATATTTGTTTTAGGTGTTTCGAGGGACTACCCTAACACAACCAAGCAAGTGGTTTCGCTCTTCTACCATCTTCCAACACATGTGTAGGGGGTAGATTGGAGCAATTAACTTTTCTCCAACGGGGTTTGGGTTTCTCCGTGGAGGTGCTCCGTAGCGTGAGAATCCCACCAAAACCTAGGTCGTGCCATACCATAAGTTTACAATTGTGATTTGGGTTGTATATTCCCAAGATTCGCTCACTCTTTGTGTTAAGGCATCCCCGGTTTCGGCTTCTCTCTAGCGAGTTTGTGGACTTACACTAGTAGAAAACAGGGCATGAGCCAAGCACATTGGAACAGGATGTGATACAAACCGGTTCTAAAGGGTCTGTCCCCTGGGCCCCACCCTGCCACAAATGGCCGCAAGGCCTTTAGGACCGGTCTGCGATACAAACTGGTCCTAAAGGCCTTGCGGCCATTTGCTGCTGGGAGGGGGGCCCAGGGGACAGACCCTTTAGAACCGGTTTGTATCACAAACCGGTTCTAAACGTTTTCTCATTTTTTTGCAGCAACTGCGGGTCCCGCTGTCAGACCCTTTAGAACCGGTTTGTGATACAAATCGGTCCTAAAGCCCTCCCCTAAACCCTACATTCCACCCCGAGCTCAGCTCCATTTTTTCCAGCTCGAGCTCAACTCCATTTTTGCTCTCTCCTTCATCTTGTGAGCTCTAATCCATCCCCATTTTTCTCCACCATTTGTCAAGATTGTTGGTACCCATCGGTTCTACGGTTAGCATCAACATTCCCTCTTCCGGCATTGCAAGTTTTGCTCGTTTTCTTACTCATTTCATTTTTGTTGTGCTAGCTAGGTGTTTGATGAAATGCCTAAGATAGAATTTGTTATTCATTTGTTATGTATTCAATTTGATGCAATTTGAGCTCAAAATTAATTATGATTTGTGCTTTTTTTTAGTGTCGCGCGCCTTGTCCCCTTCCTCACCGCCGTCGATCGCCCCGTCACCGACACAACCTTGGTGAACCTATTGTTTTTATTTACCAAAACAAATTTTTATTTGTATGATTTACATATTTACTTGTATATAATTTTCTTATTGTGTAAGATTTTATATATATATAGCGCCATGGTTTTGATATCCGTCCCTGTTGGCCCTCGTCCAGTCTATGATTCGGATGTGGTATATTATCTTTTATAACTACATATTTTCATTTCCTGATTATACGACATTACGCCGACCAACTTGACATAGATATTTTTATCTAGGAGGTAGTGGAACCGGAAATGCCAATCGACCCTATTGTTGAGAAGTTATACTTAGTTGAACAAGAAAATGTTGTCTTGAAAGAAAGATTGAAAAAAACTGAAGAAAGGTTGGAAAAAACTGAAAGAGAGAAGATGACGTTGGAAAAGGTTCTTGGCGGTGTCGTCGATGGTCACAAGAGCGAGATGGACGCAATGCGCCTGAAGATTAGAAAGATTAGAAAATATGCAATTAGTAAAGAGGCTTGGTATCATTATGCCGTCGGGTCAATTGTTACCTTTGTTGCAATTTTAATCGCATTTGTTGTTGTTTTTAAATGCATTAATTAGATAGAGTTTTTATGGATGGTTTCAGTGTGTATTTTTATGAGAACTATATATGTATGGTCACTACTCTAGTTTGGTATTAACGTGTGATGAACTTTTTGTATTAATTAATTAATTTTTTCATGATGATTTAGCATAATGGTTGTTGATAAATTTATATAATGCAGATGAACCAGCAATGGATGTACAGTGATCGACGTCGTCCCGAATTCCTTAATGGCATGCATAGTTTTCTCAATGTGGCTGAGAAAAACAGGCAGAATGGATTTATTTTTTGTCCATGTAAAAAATGCCAGAATAAGAGGAATTTCCCTAGCTCAAAAACCATACACACCCACCTGTTGCAAGAAGGCTTCATGCCCAGTTATTTTTGTTGGACCAAGCACGGAGAAAGAGGGGTTGTAATGGAAGACAATGAAGAAGAAGAGGATAATGATAATTATCCTATGTTCGGTGAACACGGTGATACTGAAATGGGGGAAGACGAGTCTGAACTTGAGGACATTGTTGATGAGTCTGATGATGATCTTCATCAGGTCATTCGTGAAGAACAGATAAACTGCGCAAGTGAAAACGAGAGGTTGAATTTGGAGCGCATGTTAGAAGACCACAAAAAACTGTTGTACCCAAATTGCGAAGATGGCCAGAAAAAACTGGGCACCACCCTGGAATTGCTGCAATGGAAGGCAAAGAATGGATTATCTGACAAGGGATTTGAAAAGCTGCTGAAAATAATGAAGAAGATGCTCCCAAGAGATAACGTGCTGCCCTGCAGTACATACGAAGCAAAGAAGGTTGTCTGCCCTCTAGGATTGGAAGTGCATAAGATACATGCATGCATCAATGACTGCATCCTCTACCGCGGCCAGCACGAGAATTTAAATGCCTGCCCGGTATGCGGTGCATTTCGGTATAAGATCAGGCGATATGACCCTGGTGATGTTGAGGGCGACGATCGCCCCAGGAAGAGGGTTCCTTCCAAGGTGATGTGGCATGCTCCTATAATACCACGGTTGAAACGTTTGTTCCGAAACAAAGAGCATGCCAAGTTTCTGCGATGGCACAAAGAAGACCGTAAGGAAGACGATATGCTGAGACACCCCGCTGATGGGTCGCAGTGGAGAAACATCGACGATGAGTACGAGGACTTTGCACGTGACGCAAAAACTTAAGGTTTGGTCTGAGTACAGATGGCCTGAATCCGTTTGGGGAGCAGAGTAGAAGTCATAGCACCTGGCCCGTGACTCTATGTATCTATAACCTTCCTCCTTGGTTATGCATGAAGCGTAAGTTCATTATGATGCCAGTGCTTATCCCAGGCCCGTCGCAACCCGGCAACAACATTGATGTGTACCTGAGGCCACTGGTTGATGAACTTTTAGAGTTGTGGACTGACGAAGGTGTACGTGTGTGGGACGAGTACAAACAAGAGGAATTTGGCCTACGAGGGTTGTTGTTTGTAACCATCAATGATTGGCCCGCTCTTAGTAACATCTCATGACAGTCAAACAAGGGATACAGCGCATGCACACACTGTGACGAAAAATATTTGCGTGAACCTGCTAAACTTATTGGGCGTGCATGGGAAGAAGTCGAGAGATACACCAAAAGCACGGCTGCACCACCAACGTATGCACGAACGAGACGACCTGATGAATCCAGAGAATTTCAAAGGTCCTGCCAGCTACGCTCTTACCAAGGAAGAGAAGGAGATCTTTTTCCAAGTCCTGAGTAGTATCAAGGTCCCGTATGGCTACTCGTCAAACATAAAAGGAATACTAAACCTGGAAGAGAAAAAGTTCCAAAACCTTAAGTCTCATGACTGCCACATGATCATGACCCAGTTACTTCCGATTGCATTGAGGGGGCTTCTGCCAGAAAACGTGCGAGTACCCATTGTGAAGCTATGTGCATTCCTCAACGCAATTTCTCAGAAGGCAATCGATCCAGCAACTCTACCAAGTTTACAGAAGGACGTGGTCCAATGTCTTGTCAGCTTCGAGTTGGTGTTCCCATCAACCTTCTTTAATATTATGACGCACCTCATAGTTCACCTAGTCCAAGAGATTTCCGTTCTCGGTTCTGTATTCTTACACAATATGTTCCCCTTTGAGAGGTTCATGGGAGTCTTGAAGAATTATGTTAAAAACCGTGCTAGGCCAGAAGGAAGCATGGTCAAGGGCTATGGAACAGAGGAGGTCATTGAGTTTTGTGTTGACTTTATTCCTGACCTGAACCCGATCGGTATTCCTCAGTCGCGCCATGAGGGGAGACTGCGTGGAAAAGGCACGCTAGGAAAGAAATCAACAACATGTATGGACGAGCAATCTTTCAGTCAAGCACACTACACAGTTCTAGTTAATTCCAGCTTGGCGGCTCCATATATCCAGGAACACAAGGATATTTTACGCTCGGAATACCCGGAGCAACCTGAAGATTTCATTGCTAAATAACACGCGAAGACTTTTGGCGGTTGGTTGCAAAGACGTCTCATTAATGACAACATTGTTGAAGATGAGCTATACTTGTTGGCCAAGCAACCATCTTCGACTGTATTGACCTTTAAAGGGTATGAGATAAATGGTAACATATTTTACACGACAGACCAAGATAAAAAGAGCACCAACCAAAACAGTGGCGTCCGGTTTGATGCAAAAGACGACAACGGGCAAAGGGTCACATACTATGGTTACATAGAGCAGATATGGGAACTTGACTACGGACCTTCATTTAAGGTCCCTTTGTTCTGGTGCAAATGGTTCAACCTGTCAGGCGTGAAGGTAGACCCGAAGTACGGAATGACAACAGTGGATCAGAAGAATCTTGGGTACGGCAATGATCAATTCGTCATAGCCAATCATGTGGCTCAGGTTTTCTATGTGAAGGACATGTCTAGCAGACCGAGAAAAAGAAAAGATAAGGAAGCGAATACATCAGACGACGAGCCAAGGCGCCACATAGTTCTTTCAGGGAAAAGAAACATCATGGGAGTCGAGGACAAGACAGACATGTTAGAAGATTACAATAAATTTGATGAAATTCCTCCCTTCAAAGTCAAAGATGATCCAAGCATTCAGTTAAATGATGAAGATGTTCCATGGTTACGGCGCAATCAGAAGAAAGGCAAGAAGAAAAATAGAAACGGATCATCCCTTTAGTCCCGGTTGGGGACACCGACCGGGACTAAATGGGTTAGGGTTTTGTTTGGACCAATCAGATAGAATCACACGGATCGTGTGTTTCTTTCAACCGCTTGTGAGTCGTTGGATCCGGGGTGTGTTTCTTTCGAGCAGTTGTGAGCCGTTCGATCAGGGCTACGGTGTGTTTCTTTCGAGCTGTTGTGAGCCGTTGGATGAGGTGTTTCTTAACCGTTGGATCAAAACCCTAGCTCAACACTTTGTGAGCCAGAGGACCCTATATATAGCCCAGCTTCATACACCGGTCAGTTCATCTCGCAAATACAAAACATCCGGATTCGCCAGCATACCTCCTGCCGTGCATTTGGTATGCATATATGCACTCAGTAGCCACGGCAGGGTTGTATGCTGGCGATACCGATTGTTTTGTTCTACACCCCCCTTTAAGGTTTGATACATCATATATTCAGTTCATCGAGCAAATACAAAACATCCGGATTCGCCATCATACGTCCAGCCGTGCATTTGGTATGCATATATGCACCTAGTAGCCACGGTTGGGCTGTATGATGGCGATACCGTTTGTTTTGTTCTACACCCCCATTTAAGGTTTGATGCATCATATATTCAGTTCATCGAGCAAATACAAAACATCCGGATTCGCCATCATACGTCCAGCCGTGCATTTGGTATGCATATATGCACCCAGTAGCCACGGTTGGGCTGTATGATGGCGATACCGATTGTTTTGTTCTACACCCTCCTTTAAGGTTTGATACATCATATATTCAGTTCATCGAGCAAATACAAAACATCCGGATTCGCCATCATACGTCCAGCCGTGCATTTGGTATGCATATATGCACCCAGTAGCCACGGTTGGGCTGTATGATGGCGATACCGTTTGTTTTGTTCTACACCCCCCCTTTAAGGTTTGATACATCATATATTCAGTTCATCGAGCAAATACAAAACATCCGGATTCGCCATCATACGTACAGCTGTGCATTTGGTATGCATATATGCACCCAGTAGCCACGGTTGGGCTGTATGATGGCGATACCATTTGTTTTGTTCTACACCACCCTTTAAGGTTTGATACATCATATATTCAGTTCATCGAGCAAATACAAAACATCCGGATTCGTCATCATACGTCCAGCCGTGCATTTGGTATGCATATATGCACCCAGTAGCCACGGTTGGGCTGTATGATGGCGATACCGTTTGTTTTGTTCTACACCCCCCCTTTAAGGTTTGATACATCATATATTCAGTTCATCGAGCAAATACAAAACATCCGGATTCGCCATCATACGTACAGCCGTGCATTTGGTATGCATATATGCACGCAGTAGCCACGGTTGGGCTGTATGATGGCGATACCGTTTGTTTTGTTCTACACCATCCTTTAAGGTTTGATACATCATATATTCAGTTCATCGAGCAAATACAAAACATCCGGATTCGCCATCATACGTCCAGCCGTGCATTTGGTATGCATATATGCACCCAGTAGCCACGGTTGGGCTGTATGATGGCGATACCGTTTGTTTTGTTCTACACCCCCCTTTAAGGTTTGATACATCATATATTCAGTTCATCGAGCAAATACAAAACATCCGGATTCGCCATCATACGTCCTGCCGTGCAATTGGTATGCATATATGCACCCAGTAGCCACTGTTGGGCTGTATGATGGCGATACCGTTTGTTTTCTTCTACACCCCTCTTTGGAAACAGAAAGAAGAAGAAAAAAAATGTGCGCCCCCCTGTACAGGCCTTTAGTACCGGTTGCTGTTAACAACCGGTGCTAAAGACCCTTTAGCACCGGTTGTTAACAGCAACCGGTACCAAGAAAGGCAAGAGTAAAATTGTGACGACCGGTTGTCACAGAGGCAGACAGAAGAAGTCACGGTATGGCAGTCACGTATTCAATATCGACCAAGAAAGGCAAGCGTAAGATTGTGACGAAAGGTTGACATAGGGAAATACTCGCGATATATGTATGTACTTTTTAAAAGTGAGAAACAAAGTAACAGCGGGCTAGTATACCAATCGCTAAATCAATCTACATGTATGGTATCTCGCTAAATCAATATATATATATATTTATCCACGATATATATGCTCGGTGTATCACTTGCGCTCTCACTTCTCGTTGCCTTACTCATTACCCACCCTAACAAACACAGAAACTTACCACAGGAGCATAATCTCCAAAATGCGCCTGGGGTAACTTTACTGCAGGCGCACAGTGAAAAAATGCGCCTGGGATAAGAGCAGTACCGCAGGCGCATATGGTGTAATGTGCGCCTGGGGTAAGTGATCAGATTTTTCCCATTTTCCACCACATTTTATATCTTTGTGTATGATTTTAGAAATCAACTACCAAGTTATAGGATGTATTCCCATATTGTTTGTTGACTAAAATGTTCTTTGTTCTACCTTCCAAATTGCTATGATACAATATTATGCCATGGGGAGAAATTCTACATTCCAAATGTTCTTCGTTCTACCTTCCAAACCTACACGAAGAAATTCAACATTTACATAGTATGAGATGAGCTCTTATCACAATGAGCTATACGATGGGGAGAGATAGATAGTGTACAGAACACAATAAAAATAAATAACATATGATCCTAGCTATCTGATTCAGACAACTTCTGTGTCATCAGATGATAATCACCTCGGTATCAAAGGTTGCATGAATTTTTTCATCAAACTAGTGAGATATATACAATTTTTAACTCATTCCTAAGCAAGTAAGAAATGGGATATGTTTGATAGTAATAAACTGGTGATGTATCAATCATGTTCAAAATACATTAGCTAGCAAATCGAACACCATTTTAGAAATCAACTACCAAGTTATGTACCAGATTACTATCTGTGAGAATGATTTATCCACAGCAAATCAACACCATTTTAGAAATCAACACCATTTTAGAAATCAACTACCATTTTAGCAAATCGAACACCTAACTTTTAAAATACATAACCAAAATGGACAAACTAAAATGTTCTGGATAGATATTGAAAAGATCTATCCATAGCACTTAGCCTCACATCAAGGTCAACAACCAAATGAAAATACCATCCTTTTTAATAATAGACCAGTAGGCTCTTCTACTATTTTTAGAATGAGTTCAAAAATGTATTTTGAAGTAAATCCAACTGGATGAGTTTGGTATTGACTAGATATATGTTTTCCTGGCTTAGATTAATTTTTGGACCTCTAGATTTATTGTTGGTGAACAGATATAGATACAGTAGTTTTTGGTGAACAGATATATAGAAACGGTAGTTTTTCTGTTTTGTTTTCTTCATGTGTTTTTGTTTGTTTTCTTGATGTGTTTTTGTTTGTTTGTTTTGAAATGTGTGTTTGACATAATATAGAAATAGTATAGCTAGGAATTAATATATAAATAATATCCATTACATAATAATATATCCATTACATACTAATATATCCATTACATCCATATATCGAACGCAAGATGCGGTACACAAACAACATCTACTCGAGCCCCGTCGAGTAGATGCGGAACAACTCGTAGGAAACGTATGCATCTATGGCTGCATAGTTGACGTTGGTCCGGTCCAGTGGGGTCTTCTCCCAATAAATGTGATTCTTGAAGGGGAAACGAGACTTCATGGTTTCGTAGCCGTCGTGGATGAAGGCAGTTGCCATGGGAGCCATCCCGGTCTTGGATCCGTACAACTCATCAAAATGGATAAGATCCGGAAGATCAATGTAGTGATCTTCAGGTATCACAATACCCAAGCGCATCAACTTCTGACGGTCTTGAGTGATGTCAACGCTGCAGAATCATACCCCTTGTTGACAAGAAAATCAACCAGTGCCGGAGAATGCTTTGAACTACTGCAACAACAAAAATTTGATATGTGTTAGATATGTTGCAACACATGTATTATTCAGATGCAACAAACAAATCAAAAATGCAAGATTGTACGTGTGCGTTACCTTGACCATTGGAAGACCAAAACGACCTCCTCGATCGCAATCTGGATGACGACAACATCCCGTTGATCCCCCATATATTCTAGATCAAGCCCGAAGAACCTATGGTGTTCATCGGCTTCTTCATAGAGATCGGCCAAATGCTCAAGAACACCGGGGAGCCTCTCGCAATTATTGGTGTAGGCCATTTCGAGACTCTTGCCGCATGGTGTGGCCACACCTAGAGTCTTCCAAACTTCATCCATGGGTGCTTGGTGGAGGAAGATCGAAGAGAGGAAGAAGAGAAGACAGAGGAAGAAGAGAAGACAGAGAAGAAGAAACAGAGAGACTCTCTCGATCGGGTGCGCACTGTAGCAATAAAACCGCCGCGCGGGAGGCGAGCAGTTTGTACCTAGACCCTTTCGCACCGGTTGTTAACACAAACCGGTGCTAAAGGTCTGTACAGGGGCGCACAGTCTGAAAGTGGCCCCAGTACAGACTCTTTAGAACCGGTTTGTGTTAACAACCGGTGTGAAAGGTCTGTACAGGGGTGCGTAGTCTGATAGTGGCCCCAGTACAGACCCTTTAGAACAGGTTTGTGTTAACAACCGGTGCGAAAGGGTCTTTAGCACCGGTTGTTAACACAAACCGGTGTTAAAGGTCTGTACAGGGGAAGTTATCAAACACTTCGCGAAATTTTCACTTCATTTTCATTCGCGCGCGTCCTCTCTTCTTCTACGGCGAAGCCCTGCTCCGGCCGTGCGTCGCCGTCCGCCTCGCCGTCATCTGCTCGTCGCCGTCCGCCTCGCCGCCCCGGGCGCGCCCCGACGTCGCGCCGCTTCCCTCTGCCTCCCACCACCGACCCGAGGCCGCGCGCGCCTCCCTTCCGCGGCCCCGCCTCCGTCGTCGTCGCCGTCCGCCTCCGCTGCCCCGCCTCCGCCCCGTCGCCGCCCACACGCGGCCCCGACGCCGCCGCGGCCTCTGCCTCCCCACCGCGCGCTGCGCCGTCGCCCCTGCGGACCCTCGCCGTCGCCTCTCGCCCCTCGCCGTCGCCCCGTCGCCCTCCGTAGGTAAGGAAAACAGAGAATGATTTTTTTAGTGCTTTAATTTGTTTTTACAATTTTGTTTAGTGTTAGAAATTTAGTGTTAGATTTTTGTGTTAGAATTTTTGTGTTAGAAATTTTTAGAGTTATAATTTAGTGTAAGAATTTTTTTAGTGTTAGAAGTTAGGAATTTTTAGAAAAAAAATAGTGTTAGGAATTTCTACTTAGGAATTTTTAGTGTTAGGAATTTCTACTTAGGAATTTTTACTTAAGAATTTTACTTAGTAATATGAACTTAGGAATTTCACTAAAGAATTTTTAGAAAATTTCACTAAGTTAGTGTTAGAAAAGTTCACTAAGTTAGACAAATTTCACTAAGTTAGTGTTAGAAAATTTCACTAAGTTAGAAAATTTCACTAAGTTAGAAAAATTTCGCGAAGTTAGAAATTTTCACTAAGTTAGAAATTTTCACTAAGTTAGTGTGTTAGAAAATTTCACTAAGTTAGTGTCTTAGAAAATTTCACTAAGTTAGTGTTAGAAAATTTCAGAAAGTTAGAATAATTTCACTAAGTTAAAAAATTTCACTAAGTTACCATCTTGTTCCTGTTTAACTTTCATCTTATTTCTGTCATATTTCTCAATTTACTATTTTTTACTAAGTTAGAAACACTAAGGTATTTTACTTAATTACGGAATATTTACTTAGTTCGGGCTTGTTTTTAGTTCATGTCTATGTTGGACCCGCCGGGCGATGTCCGGGACTGGGCCCCGCCAGGCTGGCACTGGGACCTCCTTAGTACCGGGGCACGCGGCTTGGTGAGAAATCCGAGTGACGGAATTTTACAATTTGCGTTTTTTTGGCCCCCAGACCTCCTGGCGGCCCCTCCCCGGACCTCCCGGGTCCCACGAGAAGAGAGGAACCTCGGTGGACCCTCCACGGAGCTCCCGGATCGCACGAGTGAATAAGTATATAAAGCAGAATAAGAAACACTTATATTACGGAAGCAAAGTATATCGAGCATATTACATGACCGATGGAGTGTATTACAAAATCAAACTAAGTTCCAACCGGAGGCATAGTACTCTCCATCTACGTTTATGACCTCTGCATCTAAGAAGCCCGCAATTTGCTCCTGAATTGCTCGTATGCGGTCCCTTGGTAGAAGACCGTCCCGAAGCCGTTCGATCTAATATAAAGAAGAGTGGTCAATATATATATATATATATATGAAACTAAGTAACTAAAATAGATAGTAATAAGAAGAATTGACGCCTAACGTACATGAAGTTGCTTTAAATTTCTGCCCTTGGGAGATGTCGTCTGACGAATGAACTCGCAAACGTAGTATCCACACAAGTTATCCCCGTCTCCTTGTTGCAAGCACTTTACGAGAACATTGTTTCAATCAAAATAATAATCAACCAGCCATGATAATGGTATCGACACTAGAATCAAGGAGATGCGCGCGGATCTAGATAGTACTTACTTGCACAACATCAAATGTAAGCTTTTTTTTCCATTCACCGGGAGACTTCTTTATGAACCTCTTCCAAACCCTACCCGAGAAAGAAAAATAATAAAAAGAGTTAGTAATTACTTGATATCCCAAAATGAAACAAAGTAGTCGATATATTGCCATATATAGATACTGAAATTAATAAAGATTGAAATTACCGCTGGATCATTTCCTGCATGTCAGCCCACATCGAGAGGGGTTTACGTTTTGGGTCCATTACAATTACTTTTCCTTTGTCAATTTGGAAGATTAGTAGAATATAGTGGAAGCTGCGCACGCAGAACTCATCAATTATACAGTGAACATCGAGTAAGAAAAACAGAATGTTTACAACAGAGTAACACACTAACCTGAAGTTGTAAGGAAATAGTATTTCCCGTCGGTGTTGGTTAAATATTATAGTGTTCAGAATATTATTTTCTGTATCCTTGGGAGATTGCTGAAGAGTCTTTTCATAAACAATATTTGGATCAATGAACCCAATATCATAGATTCCACCTCTTTTGCATTCGAGAATCTTCATTCTGCAATTATAATATATGAGTGTAATATATATATATATATATATATATATATAGGAAAATGGTTCGATACTCCTAGGTGTGCATACTCCCACGTGCAAATATACCACATAAAGGAACTATTTATACATCTTTATTATTTTTAATATACTTCATTATTTTATACTAGATACCGCAAAATGAAATTTGTGAAAAAATTCATTAGTAACTGCATATTTTATATTATTTGTACATATACTGCTTTTATGTACGTACAAATGGTATATTGAAAAAACCGATCACTCTGGTGATATTTTTTCCATACATATTGTATTGAGGTATCTTATAATAAGTAATGAAGTATATGAAAAATAATAAAGAGGTATAACACCCTCGTATATGTGGTATATTGAGTATGGGAGTATGTACACTCAGGAGTATATAACAGGAGTCCTATATATATATATATATATGAATATGCAATTGAATGAGGTGAGCTAGAGAAATAAGTGCTTACAGACAATAGGCACTAAGGACAGCTTTGTCGAGGGCCTGCTGCTGGTATAACTGAAACAATTCGTCAAATTGACT